>JADRCH010007369.1:590740-657601 GCA_019843965.1 Rhynchomys soricoides
GAGAGAGAGAGAGAGAGAGAGAGAGAGAGAGAGAGAGAGAGAGAGAGAGAACATGCAGTCAGATGGCTAGGGAAGTAGGGAGGATCTTGGAGGAATGGTGAGGGGAAAACATAATCAAACGAAGACTTGGTATTTGCCCATGGAATCTAGTGCTGGTGGGCAGTCCTGCCGCTCTGTCACACCCCTTTGTGGCTGCTTTACTCTTGCATTAATTTTCATGATTTTGGAGCTGCATTTCATCATGTCCATAGTTCTGAAGCTGCCCTTCCTGTGTTCCAGGTAGCCTCCTTTCCTATGCTGAAGCATTGAGGCTCTTGTGAAGTCACCACGTCAGTGGAGAAAGGAGAAACTAACTGGAGAATTTCTTCTTTGTATGGTGTCCACGAGCCTAAGATTCTTGGGAAAATAGAGGGTCTCTCTCTCTCTCTGTATTTGCACATGTATGTACAGACACACTAAGGCCAGATGTCATATTGGGTGTCTTCCTCAATCTTATCCCACCTTATGTTTGAGAAAAAGTCTTTAACCAAATCTTGAAACCTGGAGTTCCTCAATTTGATACAGCCGGATACCTGCCCTTCTCCCCCGCAATCAGGTGGCAGGTGCCCAGTACTGTGATTGGCTTTTTATGTGGGCGTTGGAGATCTAAATTCAGCTCTTTATGCTTTCAAGGTAAGTACTTTACTGACTGACTGCTCCCCCAGTTTCTAGATGACATTTTTAATGTAGAGGTTCACAAAAAGTTTGGCATAGTATATAGAGCATGGAATGGGTCTATCCTCCATTTTCTTGGGCATTTGAATATTTAGTCTTCAGTTGATGGCACTATTTGTGGAGGCTTAGGAGCTGTGGTCTTATTGGGGGGAAGTGCGTTACTGGGGGTAAGCTGTGAGAGTTTAAAGGCTTGTATCATATCTACTTCACTCTCCCTGCTTCTCATTTGAGGTGTGAACTCTCAGCTATTCCTGCTACCATCCTTGCCGGCCGCCATGCTTCCCCACTGTGATGGCGATGGACTTTTATCTCTTTGGAACTGCAAACCCCAAATAAACCCTTTCTTCTATAGGTTGCCTTGATCATAGGTTGCCTTCATCCTTGCAACTTTTGTTACTCCCTCTCAAAAACTCATCTTCTGTCTGCCTCCTCTCATCAACTACACTTGAAATTCACACAGCTGTAAGGACACTCCTGGAGGGAATGATCAGGGTCCCATTTACAAACCCTGAGCAGCTCCATACTACTATTGGCTACTCAATAGCACAATTCTGTTTTGAGCTTGTCATGGTGCCAAACATAACTGGAATCCAAACACCTGAGAGGATGAGATAGAGGACTGAAAGTTTTAAGCTAGCCTGGCCTGCATAAAGAAACCTTGACTCAAAAGCTAACGTCATCTCACCTCACTCTACCTCTCCTCTCCTCTCCTCTCCTCTCCTCTCCTCTCCTCTCCTCTCCTCTCCTCTCCTCTCCCCTTCCCTCCCCTCCCCTCCCCTCTCTCCTCTCCTCTCCCCTCCCCTCCCCTCCCCCTTCCTCCCCTCTCCTCTCCTCTCACCTCTCCTCACTTCATCTCACTCTATCTCACTTTACCTCACCTCACCTCAGCTCGCCTCACTTCACTCTATCTCACCCCACCTCATGATCTCATCTCTATCCTGAAGGTCTGCTTTCTGCCATCTAAGCACCCAGTAGCTGCCATCCTGATGGACAGATCAAGTGAATCTCAGACTGGGGAATCTTGGGAAGATGAAAAAGGACATATTTGAGAAGGAATTCCTAAAATGATGTTCTACTTGGCCCCCTTCAAAAAGTCTCATGTGCACTTCATGAGAAATAACTGGGGTGGTTCAAAAATTGGGGTGGTCTCTAAATACTCTTGGTGTACTGTGGTAGATGAAGGGCTAGCGTGGATTTTTAACTTTCTGCCACCTTCTCTCCCAGTTTTTAAACATTTTACTTGTGTGGATGCATGTATGTGTACATGAGCCTGTGTGTGTGTGTGTGTGCACGCACGCACACGCACACACACACACACACACATACACACAAACACATACATGCTCACCTACATGGGCACATGTGCAGGTCAGAGGCTGATGCCACAATTTCTTTTTCTCAGTTGCTCCCACCTTACTTTCTGAGACAGGATCTCTCACAACATGGGAAGCTTGCTGTTTTTCCTAGAATGGCTGGTCAGGGAACCCCAAGCATCAGCTCTCCTGTCCTTGCCCTAACTCTGGCAAGCAAGAAAATGTCATCATGCTTGACTCTTATGTGAGTGCTAGGGAACTCAATACTTTACTCAACAGCCTATGCTGTCCTGTCTTTTCCTAGTGGGTCTGTCTTTGATTGGAGAATTGTATGTCTGTTCCAGTCCTGTCACTATGTTGCATTCATTAGTTGTAATAATATTTAATTGTTGGTGCCTGGTAGTAAAACTAATACAGGAAAAGCAGGATGGAAACCTGGCTCTTCTACTTTATTTACCTGCTTTGATGCTAACATTCAATTCAATTCTAACCCCACTTTGTAAAAATAGTGATAATGTGTGTGTGTGTGTGTGTGTGTGTGTTTGTGTGTGTATCTGTGATTACATGAGGCCCAGTAATTAATAAAAAGAATCTGTTTCCTGGCTTTCAAGATGATTCACAAAAAGAAGTGGGGAGGGAGGGTGATATACTTTGACATTATTAATCATGAACTTCTTGTTTTAGACACACAGAGCTTATTTAGTCCTGTTTATATGGTTGGTGTTCAGTTTGTCCTCTTTATGGTCACTGGGAAGCTCTTTATGATGATTTGCTAGTCCTTTCCACACACAGTCAAAGATGACTGGGTAAATGTCTGCTGTGCCAAGATCTTAGAGGCTATCATGTACATTTTATACTCCATGTTAGATCATGGCCATTTTTCCACTTACTATCCTTCTCTGGAAAATGAGGTCTCATGAACATAGGCTTTGATGCCAAGGGTTGTCATTTGCTGTTGGGTAGTCTTTGTTTCTAGGACATTATGAGGGAAGGAGATGAAATTTGTCTTAAATATTTATTTATTTCTATGCTGTGTGCTGTACATACAAAACCCAGGGACTCCATGAAGCCATGGGGGACATTGAAGCCTTGATCTTCTTGTCTTAGCTTCTCAAGTGCCTTTTCCCACCCCCACGGACTTCTACTCACTTTTCACAGCTTATTTAAATATTCCATTCTCTTATAATCTATGTTTTAAATTTACATTTGAAAAATTAAATTTCTAGGAGCTGGTGTGATGGCTCAGTGGTTAATAGCATAGATTGCTCTTCCACAGGACCTGGGTTTGGTTCCTAGCACCCACATGGCAGCTCATGATTGTAACTCCAGTTCCAGGGGATCCAATATATTTTTCTGGCCATCTTGAGCACTAGGCATGCACAAAATGCGCAGACATACAACAGGCAAAACACCCATATGTATAAAATAAGTTGGAAAAAAAGTAAGTTCCTAAAATTCATTTCTCTAGTTCTGGCTAACATATTATTGCCTTGTATTTTTCTAGTTTATTCTTCTGAAATTACATTTTCCTATTTCAATGCATTCTGTCGTAGGATTTCTTGAGTTTTCAGTTTTTGCTGTATGTTATATTTTCACAATTCAGGCCATTGATGCCTGTTAGTTCTCTTTGACATAAAAAAAAACCCCAGTTTTCAAATGGGTTATAAGAATATATTTTCTAGAATACATTTCTTGCCTATGGGGATGTTATTCTGCTTTATATTTGAGTTAGATCATCTTATTGTTCATTTTCACATGAAATTATTATTTTTTTCTGAGCTTTAAGAAGGAGTTGTGTTCCAAACAGCATGTTAATCTTTCTGCTTGGTTATTACAGTGTAGTCATAACAAAAAATATGACTTTACTGGGTTGTCTCTATTTTTTGTTTATCTTCTAGTTGTTCTAGTCAACTGGGAATCTTCTTGCTTTATGAGGGTTGTGTCCTGAAGGGAACCTTAGTGGGTCTGTTCCAGGAGACTGTGGGGTGAAATTGTTCTAGCTCTTTTCTAACTTGCACTATATCTTGCCCTTGTATATAGTAGCTTTTACATGATCATGTAACTGAAATTATGTGTAACACAAAACCCTATAGATACTATATTTTTATATATACATATCTATGCTAGAATTTATAAATTAGCCATAGTAAGAGACTAATGACAATTACTACTAATAATATAGAACATTTAGGGTACTGGAAAGATGGTTCAGTGGGAAAGAACACTTTCTGTGAAAGCATGGTGTGCTGGCTTGTTTTGTGTGTCAACTTGACACAAACTGGAGTTATCAAAGAGAAAGGAGCTTCCCTTGAGGAAATGCCTCTATGAGATCTAGCTGTAAGGCATTTTCTCAATTAGTGATCAAGGGGGGAGGGCCCCTTGTGGGTGGTGCCATCCCTGGGCTGGTAGTCTTGGGTTCTATAAGAAAGCAGGCTGAGCAAGCCAGGAGAAGCAAGCCAGTAAGTAACATCCCTCCATGGCCTTTGCATCAGCTCCTGCTTCCTGACTTGCTTGAGTTCCAGTCCTGACTTCCTTTTGTGATGAACAGCAATGTGGAGTGTAAGCTGAATAAACCCTTTCCTCCCCAACTTGCATCTTGATCATGATGTTTTGTGCAGAAGTAGAAATCCTGACTAAGGCACATGGGGACCTAAGTTCAGATCCCCAGCACTCATGCAAAAGATGTGCATAGCTGTGTGGCAGTAAGCTGAGTGCTGGCTGTTGGAGAAGTTGCCATGGAGATAGCTGAGGTTCACTTGTCACTGGCCTAATGCTTTTCTACCCGCAAAGCCAAGCTACAAGTACATTGACTCTACCTCAAGGTAACAATTAGTTGAAGAATGATAGAGTGAGACATTTGAATTTCCACTTAGCTTCTGTTCATGTGTGCTTGTGAACATACATATATACAAGCATGCATGCACCACACATACAACAAATAAGTAGAATTAGAATTAAAATATCAAGTTGCACTGGGCCCCTTTCCACTTTTCCTGTTGTTATGATGTGAGAATGTGCCATGCCCATTTCTGTGGCAAACAAAGTGAAGGTCATAAATGAGTCCTCACGGAGCACAATGTGGCTGTAATTTTTGCAGTGTGAGGTGCAATAGCAAAACTGGCATGATCTTATCTTTTTTTCTTCACAGTTGGGATCCATGCTCCAATTTCAGTGGAAACCTTGATCTGGGGGTATATATATTCCTGAGTTGATCAGAGTTCCTGAATATGGTGGTTAATCTTGGTTGTCAACTTGACTGAACCTGCAAACAACTATAATAAAATAAAATAAAATAAAAAAGTCAAAAAGAATATAAAAGAAAATGGAGGTATGCTTTTGGATGGGCAGTGAGGAATTTCCTGAAAGCATTAACTGAGGATGACGGTCTTCTTTTAGAGTAGGCAAACATTTTGGTGGTGGTGGTGGTGGTGGTGGTGGTGGTGTGTGTATGTGTAAAGATATAGGGACATATATTCAAGGGAGCATATATTTCAAGGGAAAATGCTATTATTATTTTTTAAAGATGTATTCATTTTTATGTGTATGAGTATTTTGCCTGCATATATGTCTGTGTACCATGTGTTTTCTGGGGCTCTGTTGAGGCCAGAAAAAGATGTACAATTCTCTAGAACTGGAGTTACTGATAGTTACAAGCTGCTATGTGGATGCAGGGAACATATCTGGGTCCTCTGTAAGAGCAACAAGTGCCCTTAACTGCTGAAACTTCTCTCTAGCTACAACAGCTATTCCTGTTTAAAAGCCTGCCTTCTCTCCTTTCTGTTCTTGCCTTCTCTTCTTTCTGTTCTTGACACAGATTCTGCTGTTCTTTGCTGTCATAGGACCCACACCTTCTTTGGCTTTCTAACATGGACCGAAGACCCATGACTCTCTTTCAATGCCATATTGCGACTACTGAGACCTCCAGACTCATGGACTGAGTGACACTAAGTTTGCAGCACCTCCATCCCATCATGCTTCAATCTCCCAGCCAAATGGTGTAAGCCAGTCTAGTATATCCTCCTGTAATATGTGTTAGTTTTATCAGTTCTGTTTCTTGAGAGAACCTAGACCAACACACCAAAGCTTTTCTCTTCTTCTTCCCACACAGACTTAAAGCTGGAAAGCTCTTGTAGTTAGGATTCTCTACATCTATGATATTACTTTATTTTGAAGTGAGCAGGCTGTGTTGAATCTCAATTTTACTAAATCATTTTTTTCTGTTTATTTATATTCAGAGAATTGTGGTCCACAACAGTTATACAGTACTGTGGCTTTATTCTTCTTGAACTGCACTGAGATGCCATTGGCAATGACAAGAGACAGGACAGGAAAAAATAAGCTCAAGCCTTATCTTTGGGCATACATTGCAACACATTTTTAAAAAAAATCACTTGTGGTACAATGAAACCCTGGTCAAATCCAAGGAAACACAGCTGAGGTGGGTACTCATCTTTGAGTTTGTATATGTGTTTGAGAAGAAGATGCATCTGGTGAGGAAGGAAGGTTTTCAAGGAATCCATAAATACTACAGGTGAAGAAAGCAACCATCTCTGTCTTAGTTACTTCTCTATTGATATGATTGGGCATTATGACCAAGGCAACTTATTGAAGAAAAAAACTATTGGGGGCTTACAGTTTCAGGAGGTTAGAGTCCATGACCACCACTGTGGGAAGTATGGCCACCAACAATCAGGCATAACACTGGAACAGTAGATGAGAACTTACATCTTGATCCACAAGCACAGGCAGAGATAGCTAACTGAGAAGAGTGTGGGCTTTTGAAATCTCAATACCTACTCCCAGGGACATACCTCCTCCAACAAGGCTATACTTCCTACTCCTCTCCAAACTGTACCACCAACTGTGGATCAAGTTGATGTTATGGGGCCATTCTCATTTAAATGACTACAGCCAGCTTCTGTTAGCTAATCTCAGATACCACTTACCTGAGTACCATTTATGGTACCTACCATCTTTGTGCTTTATCTGAACAATGAACAGAACATGGAGAGGGAAGGATTCATCAGTCATAAGCAACACAAAAACCAAAGCAGACACCTGCCATCCATAAAAAGAGCTACAACCTAAGAAGTTAATGAAACCACAAAGTCTGCCTTTAGTGAACCACATCCTTCAACAAGGCCATATCTCTTAATCTTTCCCAAACAGTGCCACCTATGGGGGGAGGGGAGACCAAGTACTTAAACATTTGAGCCCATGAGGCCATTCTTACTTATTCAAACCATTATGGCCAGCTTCTGTTGGCTAGTCACAGATACCCCTTACCTGAAGTTAATGAAGTTCTTGTGGGCACTTTACTGCATTCTTAATGTTTCTCTCCCTTTCTCAGTAGAGTGAGGACAAAATGGCCTGTGGCCCAGAATACATCTCTTTTTATTTCTAGTAAGTCCATAATGATGCAGAAAATAAGAACCAAATACTATAGTCTATAAAATTATTGTGACAAATGTTTTATACTCTAATTATCAGTACAGACCTTGTTGTTATAGAAAATTAGATGTGCTTCCATATGTGCCTAGACTTTTGTGAGACTTTGCATTTGGCGAAGGGGTTGGGCAATGAACATAAGGATTACACTTAGCATTGATAAACCCAGGAGCACTTCTGGTGGGTTTTTATGTAGAGAGATGCATGGAACTCAAGAGTTGGATTGATATCTTGGTGTCGTGTCTTAATTAGGGCTTCCACTGCTGTGAAGGGACAACATAACCTCTTACAAAGGACAACATTTAATTGGGGTAGCATCCAGGCAGACATGATGCTGGAGAAGGAGCTGAGGGTTCTACATCTTGATCCAGGGCAGCCAGGGGAAGAGAATTACTTCCAGGTAGCCAGGAAGAGGGTCTCAAAGCCCACCCCCCACAGTGATACACTTCCTTCAACTAGATCACACCTACTCCAACATGACCACACTTCTTAATAGTGCCACTCCCTGGGATGAACATATTAAACCACCACATGTGGTCACTCAGTATTAATCTTCTTAGCTATGCACAACTGTAATATGCAGAGCAAATGCATGCTATACTCCCAAGCCCCAACAGTTTCTTGTCAGTAAAAGCATATTCACTTGGGAAAGTTTTCAAATTTCCAGGCATTCTTATATTGACTTAAGAGTTAGTGACTAACATTTGGCATCATTCCATCTTTGTTCATATTTGTCAATGTGCATAAAAACAGGAAGATGTAGCTCAGGACCAGAGGAGAGACAAGGGAAGGAATGAGGACTGACTTGATTGATGATATCAAGGGGGATGCCCTGCTTGGCAGACTCCTTTTTATGGCTGGTGTACGTGCTGTGTAGCACGCCTCATCCAAAGACAGCTTTGTTGAGGGAGTAAGATTCTGTCCTCGTTATTTAATTAGAAACATCATACACCATCTGTTTCTGTTCAGTGGGTTGCATTAAAAATCCAGCCAGTGTATGGGGAGGGCTGCAGGGGACTCTGCCTCTCCCCATTGAATTATTGACCATTGATAGATTCTGGGAGAGGGGGAGTCATTGCTTTAGTTGTCTACCACTTGTGAGCCCAATGGGCTCTAGTGAATAGCTCTAAACCCATGGGCATGCAGATGGCCATGCTTAAATTCAGTGGGTCACAACACAAAAATGCTATAAATCTTGGAAAGAGATCTTTAGGAAAGAGAGAGGGAAGCATTACAGGAATAGGAGGGACATGAGAAAGGGTGGAGGAGAAGAATAATCAGAATGGCTGATACAACCTCTCTGGAAATCAGTTTGGCAGACCCTCAGAAAAATGAACATAATACTACCTGAGGACCCAGCTATTCCACTCCTGGGCATATACCCAGAAGATGCTCCAACATGTAATAAAGACACATGCTCCACTATGTTCATAGCAGCCATATTTATAATAGCCAGAAGGTGGAAACAACCCAGATGTCCCTCCACAGAGGAATAGATACAGAAAATGTGGTACATTTACACAATGGAATACTAGTCAGCTATTAAAAACAATGACTTCATGAAATTCGCAGGCAAATGGATGGAACTTGAAAGTATCATCCTGAGTGAGGTAATTCAGTCACAAAAGAATGAACATGATATGTACTTACTGATAATTGGATATCAGCCCAAAAGTTTGGAATACCCAAGAGTCACTTCACAGCAACCATTGGGCTGAGCGTGAGGTCCCAGATGGAGGACTTGGAGAAGGGACTGAAGGAGCTGAGGGAGTTTGCAGCTCCATGGAGGGACCAACAGTGTCAACTGGCCTGACCTCCCGATGCTCCCAGAGACTGGACCACCAACCAAAGTATACACGTGGAGGGACCCATGGTGCTGGCCACATACATGGCAGAGGAGGGTCTTGTTAGCCATCAGGGGGAGGAGAGGCCCTTGGACCTGAGGGTGTTAGATGCCCCAGTATAGGAGAATGCCAGGGAGGGGAGACTAGGGAGTGGGCAGGTGGGTGGGGGAAATACCCTCATACAGGCAGGGGGAGGGGGCATTGGATAGGGGGTTTCCAAAGGAGAGACCTGGAAAGGGGAAAACATTTGAAAGTAAATAAAGTATAAAAATAAATGAATAAATAAATAAATAAATAAATGCAAAAAAAGAATAATCAGAAGGTATTACATACATGTGTGAAATCATCACAAAACCATAGGAATAAAAACAGGGCCAATGTAGTTTTTCTGAAACAGTAATGCTTTAAGTCTGGTAAACTTGGTGCCCCTTATAAAAATAGCCAACTCTAATGTCATAAAATGAATCAGCAAAGGGAGAACATTCAATGGCATACATACAGCTTTCTTCCTTGCATGTTTATATGTAATCTTGTCAAATCAGAAAAGAGGCAGATGTGAGTACCAGTTAGGTATAGCCACAAAGGAAGGCTTCATGTAACTTAAGAAGCTACAGAACATTGTCAGCAAGAACAGACATTTTCCAACTGCTTTGGATCTCCATATATAGCATGTGTGTGCACGCATGTGTGAGTGTGTGTGTGTACTGTACTTTGCAAATTGTGTAAGAACCAAATATCAAACACTGGAAACTTCAGTCTACTGAAGTAATGTAAAGGTATTTTTAGGAGCCTGAAGGTTGTGGTTCCCCGAGGCAATGAGAAGGATTTAATATATGGGAAAATCAAGAAGATCATGAGATTAAAAATATATATGCTTTACCATCAATGCTTCAGAAAGGACAGCATTCAGTTTTCTTTGTTTCATTTTAAGGAAACCAATTTAAATAAATTTTTATCAAACTCTCCTATTTAGGTACAGTATTATGTTATTTTAAATTATTTTACTTTTCTGTTTTTGTATGTGTGTATGTGTGATATGTATGAGTACATACATGTTAGGAAGTATGAGGGCACATACATGCATGCACAGAAGAATGAGATCACATGGAGGTTCAAAGTAGACCATGAATAACTTTGTCTATTGCTTTCCACTGTACTTATTGAGGTAGGGCCTCTTGTTGAACCTGAAGGTGTCCAATTTTGGCTAATCTACGTAGTCAACATTCTCCAAGGATCTCTGGCCTCCACCTTCTCCTCAGTGCATGCACTGTAGGCTGGTGGCACACCTGCCCTGCATTTTCATGAGTTGTGAAGATCTGAACTTGGTACCTTATGCTTGTGCAGCAAGTGTTTCATGTCCTGAGTCATCATCCCAGCTCTCTGGTGTGCTTGGCCGTTTACTGATATGTTCCTTCACAACCAGCCTGAAATATGTATTTCTAGAAATATTCCAAGAAGGACAACATCATGACTAATGTTTTAAAGTGGAGTGTTTATGAGACTTCTGAAGCTAAAGATGGACAACCCGTAATTCAGCTGATGTGGCATCCCGTCACTGGGAACAACATAGCTTTGTTCTTGAAGTTCCCATTTTGTAAGAGGCCTAATGACTTGTATCCATCACTATGTACAACCACTCAATTTTCCACAAGTAGTGTGGAGTTATGTCACATTTAGAGCTGATGGAACTCACTCTGCAGTAACACAATGTGTGTTTGCCAGAAAACATGAGTGACAGGGAGAAATATTTTATGACAGAGAGGGGGAAAGAGAGGTCATTTCACGAGTTTTATATTGAAATCCACTGTCAAATCCTAAATATTTAAAAATAATGCAGGACTAACATTCCTTCCTTTCCCACACTTGGGGAACATGGCAGAAAAATTATTTTTAAAAGGGAATCCAGGGTATATATTAACTTGAGAGCCAGTTTTTCCATGATCTAACTCTGGAACTATCACCTAAATTGAGCTTAAGCTCTATGACGTAGTGGAAGAGCATCCTTCTTTGGAGTCAGAGCATCTATTGATCTGGAAGCTTTTGGTAAGTGCAGTTTTATTTTCCACTTCCCCCTACCAAGGATGCCTCGTTCTTGTGTCTGCTATGGAACTTTCCATAAAGCTCCCTGTATAAATCTCAGAGTGGCTTTTCAAAGTCGAAGCTGACTTTCAGGAGCTAATGATGGAGTGGGCTTCATCTTGGCTCCGCCTGCTGCTGTTAGTCATGCTGCTTTCTGTCCTCCTTTCATCTTTGCTGAAGCTTTGAAGCAGCCGTCTTTGATTTCTACGCACTGTTCTGAGTCACTGTTTGATTCCTTGGAAGAGGCAAAAAGGCTCATACGCTCGTTACTCTGTGATTGTTTTTCCCTTTGCTTGGCAACTTTCCGTGCAGTTGTGGTGATGCTTGGTTCTCCCACGTGTGGGCCTAAGCTCACTTTGAAGGTAGTGGGAACCCCAGGTGTGATGGGGCTTTTGTCTGACTGCTCTGTATTTCCTATTTGTTTCGCTGTCTGAATGTTCCTGCATCTTGGTCTTTGTCTCTTCCTGTGGCTGTCTCTTTTTCTTCTCTCCCTTCATTCTTGTCTTTCCCCTACTTCCTTTTCCTCGTGTGTGTGTGTGTGTGTGTGTGTGTGTGTGTGTGTGTGTGTGACATATGTGTCTGTTCATATGAGTGTTTACATGTGTATACATGACCATGAGTGTGGTGTGTGTGTTTGTGCGTGTGTGTGTGTGTGTGTGTGTGTATGTATGTGTGTGTAGGCCAGAGGTTGACATCAGATGTTTTCCTCAATTGCTGTCCATCTTAATTTTGAGTGAACCTGGAGCTCTTTAGGGATCTGGATATTTTTGATCTCCCAGAGCTGGGATTGTAGTCATATTCTGATGCATTCACCTTTTATATGTGTTTATGTGAATCTTAAGGACCTGGTCTCAGACGCCCTAGTTTGCACTTTGCTGACTGCCACATTTTCTCCACTTTTATTTTGTTAAAAAAATCCAGGCCAGGGAGATGATACAATGGGTAAAGGCACTTGCTTCCAGGCTTAGTGATAGGAGCATGGGCTCCAAAACCTAAGAACTATCTCCTGTAAGTTCTCTTTGAGGCCATGTCCTGTGTGGTTTGGGTCCTGGAACCATGACTAGGAGCAGGGAGGGAATGAAGAAAGGACAGACACACAGATACGTGTACATGAAAGGTGGGATCAGATGTGTGTGTCCTGTTCACTCTCATGGGGTAGCACTGGCAAGCTATAACCTTGCTGTGTTTATTAGGTTTAGGATTAGCTAGTCTCAGTAGAATGTCTCCATAGGTTAGCAGTCTCAGGCTGTAAACATCCAGGAGAAGGAAGCAACAGGTGCCAATTTTTGTATATACTGGTTACTTGCTTGTAATTGGAATCCTGAGGAAAACTTGGCCATTCCACTGAGGTTGGCCCCTACAGAAAATGACCTTCCTGATTTTCTATGTGTCTGAGGCCTTGGAACCCTTGACGTGGCTGTATCATATCAACAGCACATGTTTTTTCAGGAGTTCACTCAGGGCTTCCTCTGCTCTCTATACTATGACCTCAACATGTACAGCATATGCATATGCTCACATACATACACACACACACACACACACACACACACACATAAGTACAAAAGGTATTAAAATTCTACTTGACCTTTTAAAAAAAGATTTCATCAGAAAGGTGGACGTGGACATGGGCTCCCACCCCTAACTTAGAAGCTGTCTGTAATCAGTACCTGCTGGCAAAGGACAAATCAGTTTTCTCTAGTGAAATCTCACTGGGTATATTAACCACACTTCAGCACAGGACACATGCCCAGGAGTACTTGGTCAACACAAAATAAACTCAATGGTATTTTGAAGACTTTTTGTCTCATTTTGCTTTGGGCATTTTTTTTTTTTTTTGGTCTTATTGGTCTTTTGCTTCTTCACTTTGATTTTTTTTTGTGGTGTGCAAATGTGTGTTGAAGATGCCCAATATCATTTTTTTGTGTCTTCATATGTATTTGAACACTTGTATACATGTTTCTGTATACACATGTACATACTCACATGTAAATATGTATAGACACACTCATATACACCACACATATCATGCCAAAAGCAATGAAGGCCTCAGTAAAAGGCCATAGTCCTGAGGTTACTGTGGGAAAGTACTGTACGTGTCTGGCACAGCTCTGTGAGGTGCCAATAGGTTTGGGAAATGTGTTGAAATGGTTGAGATGTGTGAGAAAGTCAATCAAATGTTTATCTGGATGTTATTTAATGAAGATATGAGTCAGACAAAGTGGCACTTGTAGCTGGGACCTGATTCACACATTTCTTCAGTGTTAAGTCCTTTTTTTACTTTTCCTTTTGTGTTTAGTTTGAAATTGGGTCTTGCCATGTAGCTGTGCCTGGCTGGGTACTTCCTATAGCCCAGTATGGCCTCAACTTATGGCACTTCTTCTGTTTCAGCTTCCTGAGTGCTTGTATTACAGAAGTGTACCACCATATTCACTTCAATACTAATTCTTAATTAAAAACATTTAGTGTGTGTGTGTGTGTGTGTGTGTGTGTACATCGTACAGTATATTCCAGTGGTCTGTATGTCAAAGGACAACTTGTGGGAGCTGGTGTTTTCCTTCCATCGTGTAAATCCTATTTCAAACTCAGATCATCAAACTTAGGGGCAATCCCCTTTACATATTGAACCATATAGACAGCCCTTAATATTAACTCTTGTGCCTTGTTTTGTTGTTGTTGTTGTTTTGTTTGACTTTTTGGTTTTCAAGACAGGGTATCTCTGTGTAGACATGACTTTCCTGGAACTCACTAGACAGACCAGGCTGGCCTTGAACTCAGAGATTGGCTTGCTTCTGTCTCCTGAGTTCTGAGATTAAAGGCATGTGCCACTGCCACCTGCCCTCAATCTTAACACATAATCTGTGGTCTTCATTGGCCATTTTATACTGTATTGTGCATATACTCAAGGTTTGCCAAAAATTCCATGTATCTAGAAGCTTTTAGGAATATATTTTTGGGGAGTTGATGTCTTTAAGAATTTGTCTTAGTTTACAAAATCACAGGGAGTGAAATATCAATTGCATTGTCCCAGATTATTAATGCTTGAGAACTCAGAAGGCAACTGACCATGATGATCAATTGTTTTAGGAACTGGGTATGTTATAGTGGCAAGGGATGAGAAGAAAGTGCATAGTTCAGACAGTCAATGCTGACTCCAGCTCTGCTCTCAGATTTTATATTTTGCATACATGGCTACTTCATTCTGTGTCTTTCATGGGGTACTGGGCTCTTCAGCTTGTCTAGAGCTATTGTAGGGAACACAAGACAATGCATACTTATCCCTTAGTGTTCGCAGGGCTTGGTTCCCTGTCCCTATAGATGCTCATTTGCCTTTTAAACAATAGTGTAATGTGTGCAAAAATCCATGTTCACACTCTTGTTTGTCATGAATCGTATCTAGATCACTTCTACTACCTAATGTAATGTGATGTCTGTGCTAATAGCTATTTATACTATACTGCTCAGGGAATAATAGTAAGAAAATATCTGTAAGTGTTTCATAGGATGTAATCTTCTGAGTGTTTCTAGTTTGCAGATGCTTGGCTCCTCACATGCAGATAGATCCCACAGTATTTGAGGGCTAATTGCATTTAGAAGCACCTTGGGTAAGATGTGTCTATACAGAAGTGTGCTATGGTATTTGGTTGAATGATCAGAAGAGTTGATAGCAACCACCTGTTAGTTTCTGGGAACAGAAGCCAAGCCACAGGTGCATGACAGAGGTTCATTGCTGGAATAGAGCTTGAAACCCATTCAGCATTCAGCCTGATATTTTCAATTGTTTTTCCTGACTAAGAAGTGTGTAGGTCAGTTTTCTATGACAGTAATAAGATATCTGAACTAACTACATGATAAAGAGTAAAAGGGTATTTTGGATCACACAATCACAACCTATAGCCACTGTACCATTGATTTTGGTCTATGGTGAGTGCGCAGTGTAGTGGGAGGGCATGGAAAAGCAAAACCACACACCTCATGAGTTAAGGAGCAAGGGGCTGAGCGAAGGGAACCTAGGTTCTACCACCTGTAAGGGCACACCCATAATGACTCAAAGACCTTCAGTAAGATCCCTACCTCTCAAAAGTTCTATTATCCCCCCAACATACAACCCTTTAATTCATGAGTTTTGGAGGTGGACCAACAACATCTGGATTGTAGAAAGATTTACTGATCCTCCTTAAAGCATTCTAGCAGGACAGAAGCTAGATGTGAGCTCACAGGAAGTGCAGTATTCTGACTGCCTGATTACTTCTCCAAATTCATGGCTCTGGGAATGCCCATCCCAACCAGGATGTGTTTCCTATGGCTTCAGAAAAGCCCAGCGCATCACATATTAAAGCATTGCTTTCTCTTCCACTCCATCCCTTCTCTTATAATATTAATTTAATTGTCCCATAGTTTATTTATGTTGAAAGATGTAAGAGAGAAAAGCAGGCAGCAGCAATGACAGACACTCACCTGAATAAAATAGTCCAGCAGTTAGGAGGTCCTTAATGTGGTGTGTGGATATGGTTTAAACATGTCTCAGAAAGTTTTTCACGTCAGCAATATGATTCTTAGTATTGCAAGGTTGGCATATGTTGGTACCTTTAAGAGATGGAGCTTAGTGGGAGAAAGTTATATCATGGGGCATGTGCCCTCCAAGGGGATTATGTGACACCTAGTCTTTCTTGTATCCTACATTGACACATGGTGCCTTTTTCTGCTTACATTCCTTCCAAGTGACAGGGGCCCTTCTAGAGATAGTCCTGTTGCTTCATACTGCAAAACTATGAACTAAATGAAACCCTTTTCCTTATAAAGTTAACCTGGTTCATGTATTTCATTATAGTAACAGACAACAAGTACAAAACACACCATGGAGTTGGCGTATCTCATCAGTGTTAGTTTTAGCAGGTTAACCTGGTTCATGTATTTCATTATAGTAACAGACAACAAGTACAAAACACACCATGGAGTTGGTGTATCTCATCAGTGTTAGTTTTAGCAGGAAGGTGAAAACATTCGGATGTATGCCTAGAGGTATGATTTGGGCTGTCTCAAAAGCAAAGTGAAGACTGTTAATGCCATACAGGGAAAGAGGAAGTTGAGTGAAATCTTTCTTCTTGGTACCCAGGAATCTTTCAGTACCTTTGCATGGTACCCAACAGCCTCTCTCTATTAGTTACCCAATCCACATGAAAAGTTCCTGAACAGAACACCAATGGCTTGTGCTCTAAGATCAACAATAGACTAATGGGACTTCATAAAATTGCAAAGCTTCTGTAAGGCAAAGGACACTGTCAATAGGACAAAACGACAACCAACAGATTGGGAAAAGATCTTTACCAATCCTACATCCAATAGAGGGCTAATATACAATATATACAAAGAACTCAAGAAGTTAGACTCCAGAGACCCAAATAGCCCTATCAAAACATGGGGAACAGAGCTAAACAGAGAATTCTCAACTGGAGAAACTCGAATGGCTGAGAAGCACCTAAAGAAATGTTCAACATCCTTAGTCATCAGGGAAATGCAAATCAAAACAACCCTGAGATTCCATCTCACACCAGTCAGAATGGCTAAGATCAAAAACTCAGGTAACAGCAGATGCTGAAGAGGATGTGGAGAAAGAGGAAAACTCCTCCATTGCTGGTGGGAATGCAAGCTCATACAACCACTCCGGAAATCAGTCTGGTGGTTCCTCAGAAAGTTAGACACAGTATTATTTGAGGACCCAGCTATACCACTCCTGGGCATATACCCAAAAGACACTCCAACATATAACAGGGCACATGTCCACTATGTTCACAGCAGCCTTATTTATAATAGCCAGAAGCTGGAAAGAACCCAGATGTCCTTCAACATAGGAATGGGTACAGAAAATGTGATACATTTACACAATGGGGTACTACTCAGCTATTATGAAATTCCTAGGCAAATGGATGGAACTAGAAAATTTCATCCTGAGTGTGGTAACTCAGTCACAGAAGAACACACATGGTATCCACTCACTGATAAGTGGATATTAGCTCAAAAGCTCCGAATACCCAAGATACAATTTACAGACCACATGAAACTCAAGAAGAACAAGACCAAAGTGTGGATGCTTCTGTCCTCCTTAGAAGGAGGAACAAAATACTCACAGGAGGAAATATGGAGAAAAAGTGTGGAGCAGAGACAGAAGGAAAGGCCATCCAGAGACTGCCCCACCTGGGGATCCATCCCATATACAGTCACTAAACCCAGACACTATTGTGGATGCCAAGAAGTGCTTGCTGACAGGAGCCTGATATTGCTGTTTCTTTCTTTTTTTTTTCTTTTCATATTTTATTTACATTTCAAATGTTTCCCCCTTTCCAGATCTCCCCTTTGGAACCTCCCCATTCCCTCTGCCCTCCCCCTGCCTCTATGGGGATATTCTCCAACCCACCTCCCCACCCTACCCCCCACCCACTCTCATCTTCCCTCCTTGACATTCTCCTATACTGGGGGATATAACACCCTCAGGCCCAAGGGCCTCTCCTCCCCCTGACGGGTAACAAGACTCTCCTCTGCAGTCTTTGTGGCCAGCACTATGGGTCCCTCCATGTGTATTCTTTAGTTAGTGGATCAGTCTCCAGAAGTATGGGGGGTCAGGCCAGTTGCCAGTGTTGCTACCTCCCTGGGGCTGCACACTCCCTCAGCTCCTTCAGTCCTTTCTCCAAGCCCTCCGATACCTCGTACTCAGTACTACTGTTCCTGCGAAGTGACTCTTGGGTATGCTGTTTCTTTAGAGGCCCTGCCAGAGCCTTACGAATACAGAGGCTGATGCACGCAGCCAACTATTGGACTGAGCATGGGGTCCCCAATGGAGGAGTTAGAGAAAGGACTGAAGGAGCTGAAGGGGTTTGCAACCCCATAGGAAGAACAACAATATCAACCATCCAGACGCCCCAGAGCTCCCAGGGAGTAAACCACCAACCAAAGAGTACACATGGAGGGACCCATGACTCCAGCTGTATATATAGCAGAAGATGGCCTTGTCAGGTCTCAATGGGAGGAGAGGCCTTTGGTCCTGTGAAGGCTCCATACCCCAGTGTAGGGGAATGCCAGGGCAGGGAGGCAGGAGTGGGTGGGTGGGTGGGGGAACACCCTCATTGAAGCAGGGGTAGGGGTAGGGGATAGGGGGTTCCAGAGGGGAAACCAGGAAAGGTTTGAAATGTAAATACATTAAATATCCAATTTAAAAAAAAAAGAGTTCCAAGGGCTAAGGCAAGAACCTCAAAGCAAGGGGTGAGGATTTAAATGCCTCAGGCTCAAGTGGTCTTCCTCTTGTAGATGGATGTGATGCTGACACCAGAGAACATGTCTCCCACCAGCCTTCAGATGCTAGTATGTTTCACACTAAGAGAACACAGCCCTTGGCTTATGAAAACTTTTCTACCTTTTGCTTTTAATTGAATAAACTATGTTTAATGCATGTTTATTATGAAGCTTTTAATATGAAGCACAAGCTGTGAATTAATTACCCTTAACCTTTCAAACTCTTCAAAATAGTAACTATTTGCAGAGCTACCCACATGTGGTTCAATGTGCTAAGACTTTTCTCCAACAAGCTCAATTCCCAGTATGATTTCTTTCTGTATAGTTTTGCTATGCCTGGGCCATTTCCAACATTTCTGTTCTCTGGTCCTTTTGTGATGATTCTGGATCAGAGCATCAGCATCCTGAAAACAGCTTAGGTGTAGGGCTAACGGTGCTTACACTGTCAACTGAGCTGTGGGTTACACTGGAACAGAGCCATTTTCAAATTTCATTTCTTACTTTATTAACAACCATATTTTAAATATGCAGACATTTAATTTTCTCTCTGATCCTTATGTTTGCTTGGGGTTGCTTGATACTAAGTAACTTGACTGTTTATCTTCGGGATATGTGTGTGTTCATGTGTGTGCACATGTGAGCACATGCATTCTTGGATATTGTTCCTCAGGAGCTGTCTATCTTGCTTTGTTTTTGAGACACAGTTTCTCATTGGTTCACCACATGGTTCACCACATGGGCCACACTAACTGGGCAGCGAGCCCCAAAGATCTGCATGTGTCTGCCTCTCCGGTCTTGGGATTAAACACATCTAGCTTTTTATGTGGGCTCTGGGGATTGAGTTCAGATCCTCATGCATTCATGGCAAGCACTTAATCTACTGAGCCATCTACCTAGTTCTGGGTACATGGTCTTTATACCCGAAAAAAGTCAATATTTTTAGGGTCTGCTGTATACTTGATGTCAACTTGACGTAAGCTAAAGTTACTTGAGAGAAGGGAATCTCTAAATCGATAAAAATGTCTCAATTAGATAAGGCTGTAGGCAACCCTGCCGGGCATTTCCTTAATTAGTGATTGATGAGGGAGGGCCAAGCCCATTGTGGGCGGTGACATCCTCGGGCTGATGGTCCTGGTTTCTATAGGAAAGCAGGCTGAGCAAGCCAGTAAGACAAATCCCTTCATGCCTCTGCATTAGCTTCTGCCTCCAAGTCATTCCTCTGAGTTCTTGTCCTGACTTTCTTTGATGATGATGTGTAAGCTAAATAAACACTTTAATTCCCAAATCGCTTTTGGTGATGTTGTTGCATCATAGAAATAGTAGCCCTAACAAAAGACATTTAGACCTTTAGAGCAATTTTTTTTTTGTAAGAAATTCTTCTGCTTTCCTCTTGTTTCAAGTTTCTCACTAATGGTATTAACAGTTTCTTTACTGAAAACAGTGGGTAAAGTGCTTACGGTGTAAGTAGGAAGACTTGAGTTTGGATACCCAGGTTGCATTGCATAAAAGCTGGACATGGCAGCACCTGATTGTAGCATCAGCATTCAGTGGGTGGGAGAGAGGAACACTGGTAGATCCCAGGGGCTTGCTAGCCTGTTGGGAGCTGTTTGCCACTTCTCTGAAGCAGAGAATAAAAGAGAGAGAGAGAAAGTCTGTCTGCCAGGCAGAGTCAAGGCAGGTCAGGGCCTGTTGGCAGATTTCCCAGCCTGCTGAGGCATAGAACAATAAGAGGAGGTGCACCTGAAGCTCAAGGCTAGGGGATGAAGATTCTATTGACCTTGGTGGAAGGAACAGAGAGGCTTTTGAGATGGGACCAAGTGTCTTGTGTACATTTTAGCAAAATTGTTTCTGTTTGTTCGTGGCTTTGCTTCCCACAGGACTGTAGTATAAGAAAGCAGTGGGAAATACATTCAAGGCTGACTGGTATTCACCAAGCAGTCCTCCCATATCTGTGTCTTGCATCTTTTTTCTATCTTTCCTATAATCAGACTTGTCCCCCCCCCCACCCAGAGGAGTGTTTGACTTTGTACTGGCTGGACTGGTGCACTAGTTAGACCGTCTAACCAAAATGGTGAGTTCTGGGTTCAGTGTGAGACGATGTATCAAAAAATAAGGTAGAGAAAGATAGATGAAGATACCCACCATCAACTTCACACACACAAACACATGCATACATGGCACATATACATGCACATTTGTATGCAGCAACAACATGCATATACATGCGCATACACATGATAGATGAAAGTCTATATATAGATAGATAATAGATGAAAGAGTAGATGATAGATATATAAATTAAGGATAAATAATAGATAGATGAAGGTTTAGAAGATAAATAAGCATATTAACAGATAGATGCCAGTTAACAGATGAGAGAGGAACAGAAAAAAAAGGAAGAAAAACAAAGAGAAATTTGGAAGTAGTGTAATTTCCTAGCCACCTTGATGCTGCAAATGCTGATGAGCCCACCAGGAATGCTATTTGTTTTTATCCCCACCTGTTTATAGCCTATCCATCAGTCAGCCTCTGGATTGATAAACAGCATGGAAGTACACTGTGCCAACTTGGGAATAAAATTATGTTTCAGTACTTCTTTTCATTTACATAATATCACAAAATAAATTCCTCCAGCTTGCTCCTCTACAGCTGTGATGTTATATCCTGTCATTTCAAGCTCCTTATAATCTGACTCGCCTTAACATATCTTTTTTATCCAGGTTGCCTCTTTCTTCCAAGACAGTACTTCTGCGCCTTAGCTTGCATCTGGATGTTCTTTGTGATGGTGGATCTTGATTGTCAAATTCACAGGTTTTAGAAACACCTTGGAGACAGGCCTCTGGTCATGCCACTGAGGAAGTTTCTAGATTGGGGTAGATAAGATTAGAAAACCTATCCTCAATGTGGGCATCACCATCCTTTGTACTGGGGTCCTGGCCTTCGTAACGAAGACAGTTAAGACACTGCTATTCTCCATGGGGTTGTTGTGACGCTTGTTTGAGATTGCTTATTTGAGCATGAGCTTAGATGTGTCAAAAAACTTGAATGGACTAAGGAAATATAGTAAACAAGTTAATATAGTATGAGTTTAAGCTATCCAAAAGAGGGTATGTGTCTCAGAAGCAAAGGCAAGAGCCACTGCAGCAGCCACAGCATCACCAACTAAGTACATTCTCCAACCTCCAGTTCTCACCAGATAAGGAAAGGCTAGTGGACCTCACACCATGGAGATAAAGAAGAGCACAGTCAACTTTTATATTTAGCCATAAATGTACAAGGTATTTACCCCCAAGGGAGACATTATCTTTATAAAACTGAGTGCTGTGTATATGAATGTTCTTGTATGAACATGTGCATATGATACACATAGATGTGTGGAGGTTGGAGGTCATTCTGATGTGTCATTCTTCAGAATGACATCCATCTTGTTTAGACAGGGTCTAGCTTTTGTCATGTGGCTTACCAATTTAGCTAGTCTGGCTGACCAGTGTGCCCCAGGAATTTTTCTGTTTCTGCCTTCTCAAGGATAACATAACTATGTGCCACCATATTTTTGATTTCTTTTTTAAATTATTTATTTTATTTTTGATATTATAGTACAATTACAAAATTTCCCTCTTTCTTTTCCTCTCTCCAAATGCTGCCATGTATCTCTCTTTGCTCTCTTTCAAATTTACAACTTCTGTTTTCATTAGTTGTTATTACATGCATAGACATGCACATATGTATATATTCCTAAATATTAACTGCTCAGGCTTTATAGTGTTACTTGTATGTATGTTTTCAGGAATTACCATTTGGTACTGGATTACCAATTGATGTGATCATCCTTGGGGAAAAGTATTTTCCCTCTCTTAGCATTCCTTAGTTGCCTGAAGATTTTGTGTAGGCTTAAGGGCTCATTGGCTTTCCTTAATCCACTTTGGCATTACCATTGGTGTCATCCTTGTTCACTTCACATTTGGGCAGTCATGTTGATGAGACTTTATGTGTGTAGTTCCTGATATTAGTAGGAAACCCAGAGTCATAGCAAACTCCCTGATCCTCTACCTCGTAGAATCAATCTTGTTGCCCCCTCTTCCACAATGTTCTATTAAGTCTTTGGTGCAGGAGGTTTTTTGTAGATGTATATAATGGGGTTGGGCTCCACAACTTTGCATTTTGATTGGTTGTGGTTTTCTGCAGTAGTCTTCATTTGTTGCAAAGAGAAGTTTCCTGGATGAAGGGGTAATGAAGACTACACTTATCTGTGGTTATAAGGACAAATCTATATAGATAGTTTTCTGGGATTATGCTGTTTAGTAAATAGAAGTTAGAGATTTGGCTTCAATAACCATGAGTTCACTAGCATGGAGTAGAGAGCTAGGTGTCCAGCACCAGGTATAGTTTCCCTCATGATTGGAAATGCAAACATGACAAATGTCAGTGTATATTATGGAGCCGTTTGATGAGCTTGTTTTTCCTTTAATTGTGAAAAGTATGGATGGTCCCATATTAATTGGTATATCGAAATCTCCTCTGAAGAATCAGAGAAGCCATAGTTATATGTATGTGGGAGCGGTGGGATGTGGAATGTAATGGACTGCTATTAATTGGAAGGTTCAGAAATGGAGTAGAATGTAGCATCAGACGTCTTCAAGTGCAGGGACAAGACCACAAAATACCTGATGTTATTTTGTCTTTCCTCATCTGTCAGTCCTGAGCTACTTCAGGATTGCAAGTCTGTTTGTATTGAAGGGCACGCCATGGAATGCATTTGTGGGACATAACATACAACATAACCCATGAATTCTTCCCTCAACAGCACAGGGTCTTTCAGCCATGTGTGTGTGCCATTTTGCTACTAGCCTGTCAAGAATACCTGCAAGAGGAGACTTTGAGAGTAAAGTCGCTGCATGTTCTATTGCCCTCTAAAATGCAAGAAATATTCTCCCTCTGCACCTCTGTCTCTCTGGTGTGTGTGTGTGTGTGTGTGTGTGTGTGTGTGTGTGTGTGTGTAGGCCAGAGAAGGATGTAGGATGTCCTACTATGACTTCACCTCATTCCCAGTGACAAGATATGGAACTAGACTGGCAGCTAGCAATCCTTCTATCTCTGCCCCCACAGCACTGAGGTTACAGGTATGAGCAGCCACACCTGGAGTTTTATGTGTGTATTAGAGATTCAAACTCACTGTAAAACGAGCACTCACTCACAAAGCCATGGCCTTAGCCATTTATCTCTTTCTTTGTATCTGTCTCTCTCTGTGTCTCTGTCTGTCTGTCTGTCTGTCTGTCTCTCTGTTTGGATTCTGTGTCCTTTCATTGATACCTTATTACACTGGTTCTACTTTGGGTCCTGTTAACCTGACTCATGGCAAGGACTGTCCTTCCTAATTTTTGTTTGAGTGGCTGCATTAGAAAGTAGAGTCAGAATACATTTGTTGGGTAGATGTTGGATCTGTTTTGGTTCTAGAACAAAGGGAAGCAAATTTGGTCTTCGGTGAGAACATGCCCAGGACTAGAGCATAAGAATGCACCTTGGATATTTAATGTGTGAAGTGGAGGGAGAGCAGTAGGAGGAGGACCCTTAGGAGGACTTGGAAATACAGGGACTTGCTGGGCTTTCAAGTGGAGCATCTTTATCTAGACTCTCTTGATAGACTCTCCTAGGCTGGCAATATTCCTTCCCTGACTGGATCAGTATTAGATGACCTCCGAGAAACTAAGTCACTCCTTTGCTCATGGAGAAATGCCTTTCCCCACTTCCTATCTGAGAGAAGGAATTTATAACAGGCAAAAGTAAAGCTGCACGTGTTGCAGACTGTGTACTGGAGAAAAAGGTGGGAAAGCAAACATTTACTAAGGGATTACTGAATTCTAGGCATGAAGACGTCTTGTAGATCTCTACTCATTTAATCTTTGTGTAGTCATACACATGCTGTTTTCTATTCAGCATTTGAGAACACTCAATTTCCAGTATGTACTGGTTATCTAGATAGTGTACTCATTGTAAACTAATTTTGTCCAGTAGGTGACATAAAACTAGTAGATATTAATTTCTCTTCATCTACCAAAACCAAAATAAGCAATTTAGGTATACTAATTTTGTGATTTTTCTAAGTAAAATCTATGTGACTAGAATACTTGGTGACATTTTCCCTCAAAAATTTCTTTGTTTAGTAATGTTTGGCTGTGTGTATGGTGGTAGGGTTCACATGCAAAAGCATTATAAGGAGGTCAGAAGTCACTTTCTGAGACTTGGTTCTCTACTTCTACCGTGTGGGCCCCATTGATAAACTCAGCCATCTCACTAGTCCCATTTTACGAATCTCTTTGGTTAGTGTGTGGACACTTGGTAAAGTAGAGAATTTTACAATGATGTATTTATACCAAAATTTTAAGCCCTTATAACACAAATTTCTCAAATACTTGATAATATTTAAAGTTTTAGTTCTGAAGCAACTACATTAAACTATGTTTTAGAGTATATGTTAATTATAAAAATAATTGGGTTCTTTATGTTATTTTCATTCATATAACATGTCTTTATCATATGCATATTTGTTATCCTCTCTTGTCCCCTATCTATCCCCATTTGTAACACCCTGTTCTGACTTTCTTGGGGATCAGATACCACATGGTATAATTAGATTTGTGCAGGCAAAACACTCATACACATAAAAAATAAAAATAAATAAATCTTAAAAAAATACAAAAAATAAATGCATGCAAAGGCTGTACCTTGTATTTAATCGGCTGTCAAACTGACATTAACAAGCCATTTCTTCAACATTATGATGACTAATAATCATTATATTTTAATTCTGTCTATCGTGTTGTCATTTAATAATACTTATTCATAGATCCATTGATTGAAGGCTTGGGGAGTTTGAGACTGTATCTTTCGTAGTATCAGAAGCTACACTCATAAGGTCTCACCAACATGACTGTCCAAATGTGAACTGAACAAGGATGACCCCAGTGAACATGCCTAACTGGACTGGGAAAAGCTCACAAGGCCTCAGCCCATACACAACTACCAGTGGCAAAGCAATGCTGTAGGTGCCACAGTCATGGGTAAATAATTTTGGCAACCATCTTTGCTCATTAATGTAGTTTCTTATCTCTGTGTCTGGAAGCTTCATTTTTCTCAAATGATTGGATGAATCACAGTTTTGTGCATCAATGCCAACAAAAGGGATCTCTGCCAATTTAGAACTCTGAGTGGTTTAGACCTTGCCCTTGGAAGCATCCACAGGATCTTCCTAATGGAAATTCACAATGAGAGCACGGTGGAGTAGACAGCAAAGACCATGGGTTTGGGCTTTAATCCCAGATGAGCAACTCTGGAGTACTGTAACCTTCAGGCCACTTACAAATGCACTGAGCCTCAGTTGCCATGGAGACTCATCAGTGCAATGTGAACTGCTATTCCTTCCTCTCTGAGTAGTAATTGTTGGATATCATCTAGGCAAAGTACCAATTCCTAGTGGTTGAATGCTCTTGGCTCTTAAAATTGGGCTCCATCACTCTCAAAAATTTGTAGGATGACAAAGAGCAGTGGTTAGATGAGTGACAGTTCCTCCCCTAATCCCAAGTAGTCACCAACAACTAAGATTTAAGAGTAGGTTAAGAAGTTTACATATGCATATTTCTACATATTTTTGTGTGTGCACATGTTTATGTATATAAATATGTAAATGTGTATTATCTTTCTTATTATCTAGTTAATTACCTGACATCTACTGTATACGTTATGCATGAATCCACCATCTCTCTGCTTCTTTTTATCTATGTATCTATGTATCTATCATCTTTTTTATTATCTGTCTGCTATGTATCATCTATCATCTATATATCATATATGAACTATATTTAATTATTATCTATTCTATGAATCTACTCATGAATCCATCACTCTATCACTATCTCTCTATATCTATCTATCATCTATCACTTGTCTATCTATGCATCTACCTATTTTCTGTCACATATCTGTCATTCATCTGCCTGTCTATCATGTATGTATGTATGTATGTATGTATGTATCTATCATCATCTACCTATCATCTATGTATGTATGTATGTATGTATATTTCTATCTATCACATTATCTTTCTCTATGTAGTCATATCACACATATAATCTATTGTTTACCCATCTATTCATCCATCCATCCATCTGGGTAAGCAAATCCTTCTCTTTTACTGAGTCTGAGACTTGGGTGGCTGTGGCTGAGGCCACAGTGATTGACTGTGGATATTTTGTCTTTAGCACAGTCAGAGTCAATCCAGTCCCATTTTTTCAGTATTGAACTTCTAGCTACAGGACTCCCAGAAGCTGTGAATTCTAGCTTTGCTAATTTGACAATGAAGATTTTGCAAATAAATAACCAGAGGACACTTTGTGTCCAATAAGCTTTTCAGAGCAGCTCTGAGAGAACACAGGTTGAAATTATGATCAGAGGGAGAAATTACCTGATTTGTTCTCCTTTTTCTGAAGCTTTTCATTTTGTTGAATCATCAAGCTGAAAGAATCAAATTGCTCTCCTGAAATTATTTCACATAATTGCTTGAAAATAGCTTTCACAAATGTTGCTGGCTATGAAAGGCACAATGTCTCTTTTGAAATCTCCCTTTTGTCTGGATCTTTGCACTATGAGTCAGGTGATGCTTGGCACTGCTGGCTGAGGGCATGTTCTAAGGCTGGCTGTGGCTTAGTGTGCCTGGTTAATCAGACAGATAATTTCCTAATGACTCCATGTAAGCATGGCTATGTATTGAAGGCTGTGTTGTTCTGCAGACAAATGGCAAACATATACTTTTCCAGCTAGAAAATAAAGATGATAATAACCAGACAGAAAGGAAGAAATGGCCCATTCAGGGAAATAATTTTCAAGGCTTACTATAATATAAATCAATGTCTTTCTGTTTTTCTTCCTTGTAGTTTTTGTGTTTCAGCAGTGAACATGTTTGCTGCTTATCTCTTGGAGTACCAGGATCATGAAATGATCGCATACAACCATAGAATAGTCTGAGCTTCCCAGAGTTCATTGACAAAGCAGAGATGCCTAGAGGTCTTGGGACCACATGCTGCTCCCAGCAGGCTTCCTACATGGCCACAAGCTGTTTTCAGTATACTGCCTGCATTGCCAAAAGCATCAACCACTTGCCTTCTTCACTTGTAAGATGTGTCTAGGAGGATTTGCTTTAGCATTTTCTTAGAGGATGGGACAGTGGTGCACTCTGAGAAAAACAAAGAATCATTGGTGGTGGTGGTGGTGATGATGATGATGATGATGATGATGATGATCTCAGTAAGAACAGTTGTCACCATCAGTATTCTGATGTGATTCTCACAAAGAATGTGTGGCAGAATTGAATAAGCTACAGCTATTATGGCTGTTGTTTATGTTTGTAAAGAGAGTTTTATTGAGACACAGCCATGTCAGTGGCTTATCTCTTGTCTATATCAACTTTCATGTTATAGTAGTAATGAGGTAAGCAATTCTTAGATCATATACATGGTATATTTGTGTACAGGAGCGGATTCTAATTGTGTGTCTGTGTATGCATAACCGTTCTGCTGTGGTGCACAGTCTTAGTTTCTTTTCATGTCATGGTGATAACATACTCTGAGAAAAGCAATATAAGGGAGAAAGAGTCTGTTTTGGTTCCAGGGTACAGCCCACCATAGTGGGAAAGCTTGAGGAGACAGGTAGTCACATTGAATACACAGTCAGGAAACAGAGAGATGAATGACCGTGGCTCAGTTTGCTTTCTTCTATTTATTCAGTCCAAGATGCCAACTCATGGGATGGTACCACCACACAATTTTAGGGTGGTCCTTCCCACCTTATTTAAACAGACAAAGATAATATCTCCCAAGTATGTCCAGGGATTAAGCTAATCTAGATAATTTCTCACAGTTGTGCTAGAGGCATATTTGCTGGTTGATTTTAGAGCTTATGAAGTTGACATCCATCATTAACCATTCCATGTCCTATCAAGTTGACATTCAGTATTAACCATCACAAGTACTAAGCAGAACCAACTGTATATTCTTTCTGCTGTCTTGCCTACAAATTTTATCCTACTGGTTGTGGGTTAACTAATGGTTCTACTCCTTGCCTGCACAAAGTAAATACTGGATGCTAACAGTGAACTTACTGGACAAGACTATGATTAGGAAGAATGTGTATGTCTGATAGAGCCTCTTAGAAACTTCATAATGCTGCAAAGGGTAGATGCCAGCACTTGGCAGAACAGTAAGTGGAATTAGAGCCATACAAAGCCAAGTGATATGCATTTAGTTTGGAGACTTTTAACAAGTTGGCCAGTTACCACTATGGTCCTTAGTCATGAACTGGAAAGCTGAATGCCATTCACAACATTGATTTCTCTAACACTGCATATCTGAATCTCTGATCTGGAAGAATGTCAGATATTCAGGCTGGCACTTTGAAGAGGCAGACTCCTATATTAATGCATTCTCAAAGTGTCCATTCTGTTTTGAACATTTAAAACATCATGTTGAAAGCTGCTTCCTTTTCTCAAATGACTCTAGCTTGTGTCAAGTTGACGTAAAACTAGTCAGAGAAAGTGGCAAGTGCTCTTAAACACTGAGCAACCTCTCCAGCCCAGAAATGCACTTCTTAAATGAGAATGTTTAAGGATACGTGTGCCCAGGAATATACTTGCTAACTCAGTGTGCTCAGGGACACACTCCTTAACTTAGTATGCCTCTCTTTAACGTGCATTCCTTTATGAATATATTTGCTCTCTGTGCATTAAATCCTCATGGTTCCTTTGTTTAAGGGGATGGTGCTTTTTGGAATAATTCCTACTTCTCACCTGCTGATGACACTACTTCTACAATCTTATTTTCTGGTCATGTTCAGTTTGATTTTGTACTCAACAAAGTGAGTCCATTGACTGAGACTTCAAGCCTTTGATGATATTTCATAGTTTCCAGATTTGGAATCTATGGTGACTGGCATTGACTCTTAACAGTGTTCTCTTTCAAATCCATGTTGCAACTTAATCCTGAAGCAATAGTAATAAGAGAAGTGAACTTTTTAGTGGCAGTTGCATTATGAAGGCATTGATTACTCTGCCTTCAGTGGGATAGCACTCTAACGAAAGGGCTGTCTTAGAAAGGGCCTGCGATGGTCTTCTTTCTTCCACACAGCAATTTCTCCTGCAGAAGAGTCTATAGGAAGCCACCTTAGCAAGAGAAAGGAGCCAGTATCAGACACCAACCCTATAAAAATCTACCCTTCAGAACTATAAGAAATACTTTTTTGTTCTGTTACTCCTCCCTTTTGAGCATATTATAGCAATACAAATAGATAAAGGCAGGTGTCTTTGAACATACTATTTTTAAAATTCTTGCAATAGGATCTTAACTTACATTAGATTCTTACCTTAAAATTAAATTATACGTGTGTGTGTGTGTGTGTGTGTGTGTGTGTGTGTGTGTGTGTGTACAACCTGTGTGAGTCAGTTCTCTTGCTCCACTTTGTAGGTTCCAGGGATTAAACTCAGATTATCATTACTTGGTGGCAAGTTCTTTTATTCAGCGCTGTCTCTGGTTCATACAAATGAACAGTTTAGAAGAAGAGATATTTTGAGTCTTAGTTAGCTACTGTTGCCAACTAGACACAGCCCAGAGTCATTTGAGGGAGTCTCAACCAGGGGTCTGTCCAGAACTGATTAGTCTGTGGCTATGTCTGTGAAGAGTTGTTTTGATAAATGATTCATGGCCTAGCCCACTATGGGCAGAGACATACCTAGGCAGGTGTCTCTGGGTGGTATAAAAGAGATCACTGAGCCTAGAACAAGCCATTAACCAACAATTCAATGTGGTTTCTGCCTCTGTTCCTGTTCTAACTTGCCTCAATGATGGACTGTTACCTGGGAAGTATAAGTGAAATAAATCCTTCCCTTACCCCCAAGATGCTTTTGCTCACAGTATTTATCACAGCAACAGAGAGTAAACTAAGACATTATGCAAGGGTTATTTAGCTTGATGTTTGTGGAACAAGAGAGATTAAAACTAAAAATAGACTCCTTTGGAGGAGGATGTTTTTCTAGATAATGCAAGTATCTGACCAGTACAAGTTTGGAGAGAGAAAAAAAATACACAAAGGCAGGAAAGAAATCCACAGGAGAGTGGCTCTATTTTCTGTTTAGTTCATACTACTAAATCAGAGAAAAATCAGCTCAGCTGAAGGTCCCATGTATGTGTGGCAATTCTCAGTCAATATCATCATACATTATGGACCTTCTTGCCTCCTCACATTGCAACTAAGGTATGGATTTCATAGTCATTTGGGCTTATATTTTCAAAGAAAAAGTATAAGGAATTATTCCTGCTCATAATGCAAACTTTACTAATCCTTAAAAATCAGTTGTTGTTGTTGTTGTTGTGTGTGTGTGCATATAGATACTCTTGTATGTGTGTTTTTGCATGTGGAGGACGGAGGGGACAGAGGTGGACATCAGATGCTCAAATGCTCTCCATCTTATTTTTTGAGACAAGGTATCTCATTGAACCTGGAGCTCGTCAGTTTTGATACACTGATTGGCCAGTGGGCTCCAGGCATTTATTTGTCTCCACTTCCCCCAGCACTGGGTGTCCTGATGTCTGTCACAGCACCCAATTTTTTTTTCTGTGGGTGCTGTGGATTCAAATTCAGGTTATTGTGCTTGCACACTGAGTACCTTATCCCACTGCATTATATTCCCAGCCCTTAGTTACCTTTTTGGAATGGAAAAAAGGACCAATGAGATAATTTTATTTTCCCACTTCATTTTCTTTTCTTTCCCTTCCTTCCTTCCTTCCTTCCTTCCTTCCTTCCTTCCTCTCTTTTGTTCTCTCTCTCTCTCTCTCTCTCTCTCTCTCTCTCTCTCTCTCTCTCTTACTTTCTTAAATTGAGATGGCTTCTGGCTTCCTAGCCCATGCTGATTTCAGAGTCACACTTATCCTGCCTAGGATTACAGGTGTGTACTATCACATGTGGCTATTGATGTTATTTTAATTTGGCTCCACACAAAAGAGAGAATATAAAGCTTGATATATGTGTATACTAAAGCACCATGTCATATAACTCACATACGTAGTTTTTAAATTGTCTTAATAATATTTATGGAATACAGCATGGTAGCTGAATCTGTATAAAATAGTTACATCAAGGTAATCAGCAATGTTCCCTAAACATTATTATTTCTTTGTATCAAGACGCTTCAAACTTGCCTTTTTTAGTTCCTTATAAATATCTAATGCTCTTTTCCCCTAACTTTTGTTGCTCTGCATGAACAGGGTGGAGCATGTGTCATTGGGATATTATGGAACAATTTCTGGGTATATGCTTAAGAGTGGTATAGTAGGATCTTGAGGTAGAAGTTTTCCCAATTTTTCTGAGGGTCTGCCAAACTGATTTCCAGAGAGGTTTATCAGCTTGCAATCCCACCAGCCATGGAGGAGTGTTCCTCTTTCTCCACATCCTCGCCAACATCTGCTGTCACTTGGGTTTTTGATCTTAGCCATTCTGACTGGTGTAAGGTGGAATCTTAGGGTGGTTTTGATTTGCATTTCCCTGATGACTAAGGCTGTTGAACATTTCTTTAAGTGCTTCTTGGCCTGAGATTCCTCTGTTGAGAATTCTCTGTTTAGCTCTGTGCCACCTTTTAAAAACTGGGTAATTTTTTTTTTTTTGAGTCTAACTTCATGGGCTCTTTATATATTTCAGATATTAGCCCTCTTTCAGATAGAGGGTTAGTGAAGATCTTTTTCCCAATCTGTATGTTGCTGTTTTGTCCTATTTATGATATCCTTTGTGTTACAGAAGCTTTTCAGTTTCAAGAGGTACCATTCATCAATTGTTGATCTTAGAGTCTGAACCATTGGTGTTTTGCTCATGAAAATTCCCCCTATGCTAATATGTTCGAGGTTATTTCCCACTCTCTCTTCTATAAGATTCAGTGTATCTGGTTTTATGTGGAGGTCCTTGATCCACTTGGACTTGTGCTTTGTGCAGGTGATACATACATACGCACATACATACATAGTTTGCTTTTCAACATGCACGTAGGGCATTGCCTATAACTTTAGCTTCAGGGACCTGATACCTCTTTTGGCCTTTGCAGGCACCTACATACACATGGTACACATACATGTACTCAGACAGATGCACATGCACATACATAAATCTTACTTTTTAAAAACAGAACTCTCTATGATATACAACTCTTCAGGGTTTGACACATGTGTAAACTGGGGCATCTGCCACACACCTTCTATATTCTGACAATTACTAAAACATTTCTTTCTATCTTTATTAGGCTTCTTTCCCAATCTGTGGCAATCACTAATAGATTTTCTGTTCTTCCAACTCTACCTATTCCAGAATGACAGACCCTTGGGGTTGAGCCTTGCAGATCTCTGCTTTCACTCAGCACTATACCTTCGGTGTCTACCCTGGTCCTTGCCTGTATCAGTAGATTTTTTTGTGTGTGTGACTGCATACTACTGCATTGCATGGATGCAATCTGAAGAACTGGAGTCACTCACAGCTTTGTGATGGACAGGAATCAGATGATTACAAATAATGTGTATACACTGTTTTTGTTTAATGTAAGTGTTTATCTCTTTTGGGAAAATACTTTAGTGGCTTTGTGAGTGAACTTTACCTTTGTATTTATTTAACTTCATAAAAAACTGGTACCCAAATAGTGCAGGGAAAGAGCTACCCTCTGAGGAGTGTGGACAAGCCTGTAATCAGGGGTAAGGCCAGCACCTCAGCTCAGAGGGACCTGCCCAGAACCCTCAGGATACAGGGACTGAGGAGTGGCCTTCCCATTTCCTTCTGCATCCAGGGAGCTGATCCTGTGACATAGGGGTCCATACTCAGTGCCAGGAGAGAGCGGGTCTCCCAGGAGTGCGGACACACCTTCGAGCACAGGAAGACCACCACTTCTGTTCAAATTCCTCAATCAAGAAGGACCCTCACAGAGCCATCAGGACACAGGAACCAAGGAACAGTTAGGGAATGGATCGTTCTGATTTCTATCTGCACCCCAGAGCTGACCCTGTACCACAGCTCGCCAAACCCAGTGTCCAAGGAGTACTGACAAAAACGCTTGCAGGAGGGAAAAGCCACAGTCAGAGAGAGTAAGACCAGCTAACACCAGAGATAACCAGATGGCAAAAGGCAAGGGCAAGAACATAAGGAACAGAAACCAAGGCAATTTGGCATCATCAGAACCCAGTTCTCCCAACACAGCGAGCCCTGGATAACACAACACACCAGAAAAGCAAGACTCAGATTTAAAATCACTTCTCATGATGTTGATAGAAGACTTTAAGAAGGAAATAAATAACTCCCTTAAAGAAATACAAGAGAACACTGGTAAAAAGCTAGAAGGTCTTAAAGAGGAAATACAGGAAAACACAATCAAACAGGTGAAGGAAATGAACAAAACCATACAAGATCTAAAAATGGAAATAGAAACAATAAAGAAATCACAAAGGGAGACAACCCTGGAGTTAGAAACCCTAGGAAAGAGATGAGGAGTCATAGATGAAAGCATCACCAACAGAATACAAGAGATAGAAGAGAGAATCTCAGGTGCAGAAGATACCATGGAAAACATTAACACAACAGTCAAAGAAAATACAAAAAGCTCCTAACCCAAAACATACAGGAAATCCAGGACACAATGAGAAGACCAAACCTAAGGATAATAGGTATAGAAGAGAGTGAAGATTCCCAACTTAAAGGACCAGTAAATATCTTAAACAAAATTATGGAAGAAAACTTTCCTAACCCAAAGAAAGAGATGAACATAAATATACAAGAAGCCTACAGAACTCCAAAAAAGATTGGACCAGAAAAGAAATTCCTCCCGTCACATAATAGTCAAAACACCAAATGCACAAAACAAGGAAAGAATATTAAAAGCAGTAAGGGAAAAAGGGCAAGTAACATATAAAGGCAGACCTATCAGAATTACAGCAGACTTTTCACCAGAGTCTATGAAAGCTAGAAGATCCTGGACAGATCTCATACAGACACTAAGAGAACACAAATGCCAGCCCAGGCTGCTATACCCAGCAAAACTCTCAATTACCATAGATGGTGAAACCAAGATATTCCATGACAAAACAAAATTTACACAATATTTTCCCACAAACCCAGCCCTACAAAAGATAATAGATGGAAAATGCCAACTCAAGGAGAGAAACTACACCCTAGAATAAGCAAGAAAGTAATCTTTCAACAAACCCTAAAGAAGATAGCCACACAAACATAAAAATAACATTGAAAATAACAGGAAGCAACAATCACTATTTCTTAATATCTCTTAACATCAATGGACTCAATTCCCCAATAAAAAGACATAGGATAACAGACAGGATACATAAACAGGACCCAGCATTTTGCTGCATACAGAAAATGCACTTCAGTGTTAAAGACAAACACTACCTCAGAGTAAAGGACTGGAAAAAAAATTTCCAGGCAAATGGTCCCAAGAAAGAAGCAGGAGTAGCCATTCTAATATCAGATAAAATTGACTTTCAACCAAAAGTCATCAAAAAAGGAAGGACACTTCATACTCATCAAAGGAAAAATCTACCAAGAAGAACTCTCAATTCTGAATATCTATGCTCCAAATGCAAGGGCACCCACATTCATAAAAGAAATTTTACTAGAGCTCAAAGCACCTATTGCACCTCACACAATAATAGTGGGAAACTTCAACACCCTGCTCTCATCAATGACAGATCTTGGAAACACAAACTGAACAGAGACACAGTGAAACTAACAGAAGTAATGGACCAATAGGATTTAACGGATATCTATAGAACATTTCATCCTAAATCAAAAGAATATGATGTCTTCTCAGCACCTCATGGTACTTTCTCCAAAACTGACCATGTAATTGGTCACAAAACAAATCTCAACAGATATAAGAAGAATGAAATAATCCCATGCCTCCTATCAGATCACTACGGATTAAGGCAGGTCTTCAATAGCAACAAGAATAAGAGAAAGCCCACCTACACATGGAAGCTGAACAATGCTCTACTCAATGATAACTTGGTCAAGGAAGAAATAAAGAAAGAAATTAAAGACTTCCTAGAATTTAATGAAAAAGAAGGTACAACATAACCAAACGTATGGGACACAATGAAAGCAGTGTAAGAGGAAAACTCATAGCTCTGAGTGCCTCCAAAAGAAATTGGAAAAAGCATACACTAGCAGCTTAACAGCATACCTGAAAGCTATAGAACAAAAAGAAGCTAATACACCCAAGAGGAGCAGAAGGCAAGAAATAATGAAACTCAGGGCTGAAATCAACCAAGTAGAAACTAAAAGAACTATACAAAGAATCAACAAAACCAGGAGCTGGTTCTTTGAGAAAATCAACAAGATAGACAAAACTTTAGCCAGCCTAACCAGAGGGCATAGAGACAGTATCCAAATTAACAAAACTAGAAATGAAAAGGGAGATATAAAAAACAGAATCTGAGGAATTTCAAAAAATCATCAGGCCCTACTACAAAAACCTATACTTGACAAAATTGGAAAATCTGGATGAAATGGACAATTTTCTAGACAGATACCAAATACCAAAGTTAAGGCAGGATCAGATAAACCATCTAAACAGTCCCATAATCCCTAAAGAAATAGAAGCAGTAATTAAAAGTCCCCCCCCCCAAAAAGGCCAGGACCAAATGAGTTTAGTGCAGAATTCTATCGGACCTCAAAGAACACCTAATACCAATACTCTTCAAACTATTCCACAAAATAGAAACAGAAGGAACACTGCCCAATTCATTCTATGAGGCCACAGTTATGCTGATATCAAAGCCTCACAAAGGCACAACAATAAAAGAAAACTTCAGACCAATTTCCCTTATGAATATCGATGCAAAAATACTCAATAAAATTCTAACAAACTGAATCCAAAAACACATCAAAACGATCATTCATCGTGACCAAGTAGGCTTCATCCCAGGAATGCTGGGATGGTTCAATACCCAGAAATCCATCAATGTAATCCACTACATAAACAAACTCAAAGAAAAAAACTACATGGTCATTTTGTTAGATGCTGAAAAAGCATTTGACAAATTCAACATCCCTTAATGATAAAAGTCTTAGAAAGATCAGGAATTCAACGCCTATACCTAAACATAGTAAAAGCAATATACAGCAAACCAGTGGCCAACATCAAACTAAATGGAGAGAACCTTGAAGCAATCCCACTAAAATCAGGGACTAGGCAAGGCTGCCCTCTCTCTCCCTATCTATTCAATATAGTACTTGAAGTTCTAGCTAGAGCAATCAGACAACAAAAGGAGGTCAAAGGGATACAAATTGAAAAGGAAGAAATCAAATATCACTATATGCAGATGATATGATGGTATAGTTAAGTGACCCCTAAAAATCCACCAGAGATCTGCTACAGCTGATAAACACCTTCAGCAAAGTGGCTGGATACAAAATTAACTCAAGCAAGTCAGTAGCCTTATTATACTCGAAGGATAAACAGGCTGAGAAAGAAATTAGGGAAATGACTCCCTTCACAATTGTCACAAACAATATAACGTATCTTGGTGTTACTCTAAGAAAACAAGTGAAAGATCTGTATGACAAGAACTTCAAGTCCCTGAAGAAAGAAATTGAAGAAGACCTCAGAAGACGGAAAGATCTCCCGTGCTCATGGATTGTTAGGAATAACATAGTAAAAATGGCCATCTTACCAAAAGCAATCTACAGATTCAATGCAATCCCTATCAAAATTCCAACTCAATTCTTCATAGACTTAGAAAGAGCAATTCTCAAATTCATATGGAATAACAAAATACCCAAGATAGCAAAAACTATTCTCAACAATAAAAGAACTTCTGGAGGAACCAGCATCCCTGACCTCAAGCTGTACTACAGAGCAGTAGTGATAAAACCTGCAAGCTATTGGTACAGTGACAGGCAGGTAGATCAATGGAATAGAATTGAAGACCCAGAAATGAACCCACACACCTACGGTCACTTGATCTTTGACAAGAGACCTAAAACCATCCAATGGAAAAAAAGACAGCATTTTCACCAAATGGTGTTGGCTCAACTGGAAGTCAGCATATAGAAGATCAAATTGATCCATTCCTATCTCCCTGTACAAAGTTCAAGTTCAAGTGGATAAAGGATGTCCACATAAAACCAGATACACTGAATCTAATAGAAGAGAAAGTGGGGAAAAGTCTTGAACACATGGGCACAGGGGAAGAGTTCCTGAACAGAACACCAATGGCTTGTGCTCTAAGATCAAGAATCAACAGATGGGATCTCATCAAATTGCAATGCTTCTGTAAGGCAAAGGATACTGTCAATAAGACAAAAAGGCAACCAACAGATTGGGAAAATATCTTTACCAATCATATGTCCGATAGAGGGCTAATATCCAATATATACAAAGAACTCAAGATAACCCGATAACCCTATTAAAAAATGGGGAAGAGAGCTAAACAGGGAATTCTCAACTGATGAAACTCGAATGGCTGAGAAGCACCTAAGACATGTTTAACATCCTTAGTCATCAGGGAAATGCGAATCAAAACAACCCTGAGATTCCACCTCACACCAGTCAGAATGGCTAAGAACAAAAACTTAGGTGACAGCAGAAGCTGGCAAGGATGTGGAGAAAGAGGAACACTCCTCCATTGCTGGTGGAATTGCAAGCTGGTACAACCACTCTGGAAATCAGTTTAATGGACCCTCAGAAAATTGGACATAATACTATCTGAGGACCCAGCTATACCACTCCTGGGCATATACCCAAAAGATGCTCTAACATGTAATAAGGAAACATGCTCCACTATGTTCATAGCAGCCATATTTATAATAGCCAGAAACTGGAAACAATCCAGATGCCCCTCAACAGAAGAATGAATACAGAAAATGTGGTACATTTACACAATGGAATATTATTCAGCTATTAAAAAGAATGACTTCATGAAATTCACAGGCAAATGGATGGAACTAGAAAATTTCATCCTGAGTGTGGTAACTCAGTCACAAAAGAACAAACAAGGTATGTACTCCCTGATAAGTGGATATTAGTCCAAATGTTTGGAACACCCATGATTCAATTCACAGCAACTGTTGGACTGAGGGTGGGGTCCCAGGTGGAGGAATTTAAGAAGGGACTAAAGGAGCTAATGGAGTTTGCAGCCCCATGGGGATGGAGCAACAATGTCAACCAGTCAAGCCCCCAATTGCTCCCAGAGGCTGGACCATCAACCAAAGAATGCACATTGAGGGACCCATGGTGCTGGCCACATATATTTCAGAGGAGGGCCTTGTGGGCCATCAGTGGGAGGAGAGGCTCTTGGGTCTGAGGGTGTTAGATGCTCCAGTATATGGGAATGCCAGGGAGGGAAGATGGGAGTGGATGGGTGGGTAGGGGAATACCCTCATAGAGGAAGGGGGAGGGGGATGTTATAGGGAGTTTCCAAAGGGGAGATCTGGAAAGGGGAAAACATTTGAAATGTAAATAAAGTATCAAAAAAAAAAAAACCCTACCACTGTTTATAAAGTGGTCATTTCATTTCAGGTTGTGTATGCCGGCAATGTTTGACTGCTTAAGTTTGTTATATATTTCCCAGAATTGGGTACTGTCAGTTGAAGAAATTAGGCAATGTGTTATTGAACAGTGGTATTTCAATGTGGTTTATTTTTAATTTCCCTGGTTACTAAGGATATTTAGCCTGTTTTAGGTACTTCTTTTCCCCCTTTCACAAATAAAATTTGTTAAAATTCATTCATTTATCAATTAAATTTCAGGGTTCTGTTCTCTCATTCCACCACTGGGATTCTGAGGACAGAAGTCAGGTCATCTGGATTGGGAATAAATAACATTATCCGTTAAACCATCTTGCTGGCGCCTGCTTCTTTTCTTTTGGGTAGGTTTTGAATGCTCTTCATATAGTCTGGAACATGTCCTTTGTCAGTTTGCTACTTGCAAACATTTGCTTTTTGTGTCTGAGGCTTTCCATGTCTTCTCTTTGTGGCAGTCCTTCTGTGTTATATAAAAATGAAGTGACCCACATTAGCTCTTGCTGGTTCTGCCTGAGAAGATTGCTGGTGATGTTGGGTATGACAGAGTTTATTTTGTGCTTCTGTTTCCTAGTGTATAAAACTACAGTGTGAGATGAGAGTGTTTATGAGATTCTTTTCAGCCATAATAGTCAGTGATTTTGAGAGATCAGGCGAGTTCACTGAGCTAATGAACCTTGCTATCTTCATTTGCTATAGAACTCTCCTCACTTTGTAAAACCCACATGTTTATTAGGGAGTGCATTTCCATGGCTCAAAATTCAAACAAAAGATTCCTATGTCCAATCCAAAAGATTTTTATGGAAAAAAATCATGTCTTTTACCTGTTATGATTTCTTTTTCTCCTTTCCAAAGCCTTTGAAAACATCTGCAAGAGACGTTTGTTGGCGTTGTGTACATATGTGCATTTTCTTTCTTCGTTTTTGTAAAGTGAATTATATACTGTAGTTTACTCTTCTGAGAGAAATGCAAATTATAACCATACCAGGATACAGGTTTTTTTTCCAGTATTAAGCTTTTTGACGTGGGGTACTAAAAACCATGTACTTGCTATAGAACTCTCCCCACTTGTAAATCCTAAGTGTTTTTTGTTTGTTTGTTTGTTTTTTGTTTTTTCGAGACAGGGTTTCTCTGTGTAGCCCTGGCTAACCCGGAACTCACTCCGTAGACCAGGCTGGCCTCGAACTCAGAAATCTGCCTGTCTCTGCCTCCCGAGTGCTGGGATTAATGGCGTGCGCCACCACTGCCTGGCATCCTAAGTGTTTATTAGGTAGTACATTTCCCTGGCTCAAAATTCAAACAGGATAGAAGGTTTCTATAAATCTGGATTTTCTGCTTAGAGTTTTTCTGTATACCTCTCTCTAGTTGACTTGCTGATATTATATAGGCATGAGAAATGTAATTATTAGAAGAATTCACTTTGCAATATATAGCCATTTTCTTGTACCATGATGTGTGTCTTTTGTATTTCCTCATTGTTCTTTCCCCTGATAAATTCTGCCAAGTGGATGAATTCATCTGTCTTTTAGTCTTTTTTGAGTTTGGATCCTATTTGCCACACAGTTCCTTGGCGTTAAGAGATTTTTTTCTGTGCTGTGTTTCAGTTCTTTGTACATATTTACATATATTTAAATATATTCAAAAGTTACTTTGGGGCCAACATCAGTTAACAGGCCTGTGTACCCAAGTACCTTTACTGATGAACCATCTTTTTGCCCCAGAGTAATTTTCAAATACATTTAAATGCATTATATGTGTATGAGTGTAGAAGAATGGAAAAAAGTCTTCTCTAAGCTTTACCCATGCACTGTGGCACATGCTCACCCAGTATTGTATGTATACACATATACATTAACAATAAAAATAAAAAATAGAGTGTTATCATGGTATACTGTATGAAACCACATTATTCCAGAAAGCAAGCCAATTGTCTCATCAACATTGAATAACATTTATTTTTCTTTTTATCTGAGTTCTTACCATGAAGATATACTCAATTACATGATCTAGGATATTCTACTTTTCAATTTTCTACTCTGATCTGTTGACCTTCCTTTGTATTCAGTGTAAATGCTAACATTTTTCTCTTTGTTTATGCATATGTGCTCTCTGAGTATGTGCTCATGTATGGATCAGTGTATTCACCCTAGCATGGGTATGTGGAGGCTAGTTGTTGAAATGGTCTCTTTTCCTATTGCTTCTGTTATTGCTCCAGGTTCTCTAGCTGAATAGTGAGCTCACTGATTTAGCTAGACTGCTTGGTTTGAAAGCCCAGGGATCCTCCTGTCATTGCCTCCCCAGGGATAAGATTATATGAAGATGAACTTTGGTCCTGGTTGTCAAACTCAGATGTCCATGTTTCATCTGTGGAACCATCTCTGCAGACCTGTTCTGTGTTTCTTTCTGTACCTTACATAGAGTGCTGCCTGACTTTATTACCATTTTACTTTCTTCTGGCTTTTCCTAATATACTTTGTAAAAAATTCACAGGATCTGGAAATGCTAAAAGAATTTAACAGTGTCACCTAGATCTTCCATTCACATTTTATTAGCTATGCTTATCTCTCCGACTGTTTATCCTTTTATTTTTATATGGATCCATCTTAGTTTTGATGCCTCTCAGTGTAAATTGGACACAACAATTTCCCCTAAATAATTCAGCTCTCATGCCATTAACTAGTGCTTAGTACTTATTTATAGTATTTTTTTATTTTGAGCTAACCTTAATAGAGAATGAAATTACATATCCTGTTGTTTTATGCCACATGAGTCATTGTGCAAGTCAAGTTCTTAGCAAGATAGACTGCTGCTGCCATTTATTTGATTATTGCCAATTTACATATCTTCATTCTACTAATTTAAAAAAAAAACCTAGTTCCCATGTAATAAAGAACTGAATTTTAAAATAATATTTTTATTTATTCTTTGGAGATTTTATTCATTTATTCTTCCAGCAATGTTCTCCCCTCAAACAGTGTTACCTGATGGATACTATCAGGTGATCAAATATGTGAGCCTGTGGAGGACATTGCTTAATCAAACCACAGTACCCATCCACCATTACTTCCTTCCAACTTCTTTGAACAAGCTATTGATTTTTGCGTTCATCTACACATATGTAATTTTTGTTGTATTTCTGAATTGTTTTTATTGGGAAATGGAATTTTTTTCTATGATGTCAAAGAATCCAGAATTTTTCTTTGACTTAGAGTTTAATCTATGTAATATGTAGCTTTTGTTTTTCAATCAGTTGTAGTGGCTGTTGTGTACAATGTCTTTGCTGACTGGGAAAGTGACTCAACCCATAATAAGCCTTCCATGTAAGCATGAAAACCTGAACTTGAGTCCCAGTCCCCACATGCAGCTGCATATATCTAATATCAGCACTGGGGGTGGGGTGGGGTGGGGTGGACCCAAGAAACTCCCTGGGGATCACTGGCCAAATAGCCCAACCTAATTGGTGAACTCCATGCTAATGCAAAATACTATATCAAAAAAGTAAGGTAAATGGATCCTGAAGAACAGCCATTGAGGATACTCTCACACCACTCACATGCAATCCCCCTGCCCCAGTTCATGTGTACCTGCATGCATGTGTGTACACATATGTGCACACATACACACAAACGTGCATATAGATGCAACATACACATGAAAAATTAAAATTATTTTGTTAGTACTTGTACTGCATTCTTTCCAATAGCCACAGACAATCAATGATTGCAAATATGAGTTGTCCTTGATAATTTCAGTTTTGGGATAATTTCATTTTTTCTACTTGTGGGAATTCATTGTGGGTAGGAATCACCTTCTGTCACCTGTTTAACCTTTATTTGGATGCTTGGAAACAGATGATCCCAATGATTACTTCTTGCCCTGTTCATTGTAATTGAGACACATGGTTTTGTTTGCTCTCTGTAAAACTCCAGCTGGTTCATGATCCCTGATGTGTTTGCTCTTGACTACCTTTTCCAGAGTACACCCTGATCCATCTCTGACTATGTTTCCATTCATTTCATACTCTGTAGTCTGAGGTTCTTATGTCTTTTTGTTCTGTCCAAAATGAGTTTTAAAAGTTCTATTTTTTTGTTCTTTTCCTGTTTGTACTTCTATGAAGTAAAGGCTAGAGATTCCATATTTCTACTTCATGTGAAATTCCTATTCTGAAATGTACCACAAGTCAGTGCTTCATAGTACTCAGGAACCCCAACATTTCTGCCAGAGTATCTGTGTTTTCCATTACTTCTGCCCAGAGTGACAAACTTTTGGTTACACTCATCACAATTATGTAGTGCAATAAAGAGGCTTCAGGGCTGGCCTAATGTCTGTAATCAGGGAATAAGATGCTTTAAAAAAAAGCATTTAACACATCCTTAGTGATATCATGCTGGAATTGGTAACTTGGTCATCTAGATACTGACATTGCCTTCTGATTTAACAGTGCGTATGGACAGCCACTGATGGTGTGTTTGGTGCATGGATGTGTACAAGTGTATATAAGTGTTTATGGAGTTCAAAGGTAGACACTGGATATTTTCATTCTCTACCCTTTAAACTAATTTAAAAGTATTTTATTTTATGGTATGGTTGTTTTGTCTGCATATGTATATGTCACAAGTATGTGGTGCTCACAGAGAACACAAGAGGATGTCAGTTCCTTGGACCTGGAGTTACAGATGGTTATGAGCCAACATGTAGTTGCTGGGAATCAAACTCAGATCTCCTGGAAGAGCAGTCAGTGCTCTTAACTGCTGAGACATTGTTCCATCCCCTTGTATGTATGTATGTATGTATGTATGTATGTATGTATATTTATTGACAAAGTTTTTCACAGTACCTGGAACACAGGGATTTGGTTAGACTGACTGACCATAGAGCTTCAGTGATCTCTTTGTCTTAGCCTCTGTATTGCTGGGATTACAGGTACATGTCAAAGAGTCTTCCTTGTTATGTGTTGCTGGAGATCCAAAGACAAGTCTCTTACAACAAGCACTTTCCAGAATGGTACTGGATCTAGAGGGGTATCTAGTCTGATGAGTGATGCACTTAACATTTGGTCTGCTCTTATGAGGTACACTCTTTTTAATCCACAAGAAAGGGTGAATATCATCAATGTGTTTTATCTGTGAGTGTATACACACATGTATACACACACATACGTAGGTATATCTGCATGCATACATACACACATATGTGTGTCAAAATGTCATCATGAGACCCATTATTTTGCATAATTAATATAAGGTCCTGAAATACTTTAAAGACTTTCAGTAAAGACACTTTACTCGCTTCTCTTTCTGTTTTTAAAGCCCTCTCTCATTTTTCTTCCTTTGTTACCCTTTCATCCATTTAGTCTGTTGATCTGTGGGGATGCTTTGCAAATCAATGAATTCCTAATCATTTTGTCATTGAAAAAATATGTTTGTTTTCACTCTGTGTTTCATATCCATATATTATGACAGACATAAAGGGGAAGTAAACTTTCACCTTCTGTCTCCCTAATCTAGTTAACTCATTCAGTGCTTTCACTTAGCTCCTGTAATTATACCAGGTAGGTGCTTTTTCTGCATGGTGAACAGCACTTACTGAAATGGTGGTTACATGTATGTACAGATAGACTATTGGCAAGAAGCAGAAGGAAATCTGTGGTATGAGTTTTCCTGAGAAGATATGAACATCTATCTATGCAGCCCAGATAGTGGTATCTACAAGAGATCAAAGAAAATATTCCACCCAAGACTAGCTTAGTGAACCACTGAACTTACTTACAAGAGCATGGATGACTCAAAGATAACTGTATCACATAAAAACAAACAAACAGCCTCTAATGGCTGAGAACTCATAAAACTGTATCCTGGGGGGGGGGCTTACCACTGTATTTTATTTAACCCATTATATCCAATGTGTTATTTTAACCTTGATAGTTATATTAAAATATCCTACATTTTCTTATAAAGTTTAAAAAAAAGGATGCTTAAAAAAATCCTATCGCAACTCAGAGCTGTCACATTTGACTACCCGTGGCTAGTGCATACTATATAAGGTAGCACAGGTATAGACACCATATCCAATAACTGTTATTACATTTATTTATTTATTTATTTATTTATTTATTTATTTATTTATTTATTTATAGGTAGGATTTTATGTTGTCTAGGCTGGCCTTGAACTTTCTGTGTAGTTAGGGCTGGCAGTGAAGTCTTGATACCCTTGCTTCCACCTTTCAAGTGCTGTGATTGTAGGCTTGTTCTATCTCACCTTGTTTTATGATGCTGTGGATTGAACCCAGGATTTCATGAATGCTAGACAAGCACCTTACCAACTGAGCTACAGATCTAGCCCCTATGTTAATTTTTTTAAATGCTGGACTTCTCAGGCACCCTACTAGTGACATTTTGGGCAATCTTTTTGTTCCCAGTGGAGGCTGTCCTGTTGCTTTAGATCTGGGCGATTTAGCAGAGGCTCCTGTGTTGAAGGTTTTATCCCTGATGCAGCAGTTTTCAGAGAGATACAGGCTTTTTAAACATGATGATCTTTTATTGTCCCAATTTTGTGTAATCAAAGGAGCTAAAATGCTAGTCATTCACAATCATCAGAGGTTGACTTAGGTCAGTGGTTCCCAGGATTATAGTTTCAGGCCAAAGAAAACTTGTGATGTGGACTTGAGTACATATGCAAAATGGAAGCAGGCATTATTAAAAATTACTATGAAAGTGAGAAATTGAGGTAAAGTGGGAGAAACCATATACCTGGGAGGAGTTTCTATGAAGGAAACAGCCACTAATTTCCCGTAGTCTAAGGGAAACTGAACAATGGCTAATGGATTCTCTGGTGAGTCTGGTTAGCTCTCAGGGCTATTAGGGGCTGAACACTCTATGTCTGTCTCCATACACAATCAAAGAGATGATCATGTGTTGTTTATGTATGGCTCAACCCAGATAGTTGTGATTGAAGCCTCCGTCTGTCCATCTCTCACTCTGACTTTGGTTCTCTGGTAACTGTCAGTTGTTTGGCAGCATTGCCACCCCTCAAACTTGCAGGCATCTCAAATGCTATTCACTACACCAGCCTCTCTATTCATTCCTGTATTTATATGATAGGCTTGTAGTTTCACTATGGCAGAGTATTAACTCTGTCACAGCTACCAAAAATGTAGCTTCTGTTTTCTCTTGATTCCCAATATTTACCTTGTTGTCTGTATAGTGGACTAGGATGATTTCTTAGCTGGAAGCTTCTTGTTAGAAGCCATCATTGCAGTCTAGTCTGCCACACTTAGCTGTATTAGAAGCACGAATATGTGAGAAGACAACAGTGCTTTCCAAATGTCTCTCAGGGATTTAGGGGGCAGCTAGCTTGCTATAACTGTCCCAGAGCTATGTCCTTTCTCTTACATGACCAGCTTGTTTATCTCATACCCCACGATAGGCCTTTTTCATCTCCCCTAGTGTTCTATATCTTTCTGTGTTAGCACAAACCTTCCTTTGAACTGCAACATCTTTTTTCATTGAAACATATGAGAGCAATTTGCAGTTTTACCATGCACCCTTTCCCCTTAATACATAAAAAGACCTAGTTCCTGTCTCAAAAGCTGGGGCTCATGTTGGGATCATGACGATTCTGACCTCAGTGGGGGTGTTGTGAGATAAGACATATTTGGGGAAAGTAGATCAGTAAGGTCATATCTTTCAAGGATTTATTTTATTCCTGGCTTCTTTGTTATGTTATCTCCTCATATAAATATAATGGTGACTAAGACAGTGCTCTATTCACAGTAGCAGAAATTGGAGACAATAGATTTCTATCAACAGAAGAATGGAACAAAAAAGTGGTACATTTACACAATGGAATATTACTCAGTTGTTAAAAAGTGAAATCATGAAATTGACAGGTAAATGGATTGAACTAGAAAAAGATCATCCCAATTAAGATATCCCAAATCTAGAAAGATAGATATGGTATATACTCACTTATATGTGGATATTAGCTATTAAGTTAATGATAACCAAGCTACAGTCCATAGACCCAGAGCAGGTAGATATAGAGTAAGGGACTTGGGACCTGGGAAAAAGGAAATGGAATACATAGGTATAGAGAGATGAGGGAGGGAGACTGGAGAGGGAGGATCCAACAGGGAGGGAAAGGGAATCAAAGGTGAAGGAGTGAATACAGGGAGAAACAGCTAATGTCAAGGGTTATTTGCAGGGTTGTATGGAAACCTAATACAGCAGAAACTTCCTAAAATATATACATATAAAAAAGGAATCTAAATGGAATAAACAAATAATAGGGAAGACAAAGCCCTAAGTATATATCTCTTTTTCACCAAATGAAGCTCCCAGTACTAAGAAAGGGTTACATCTAATCAAATTATTGGCCAAAGGGGTCCCATGGAAACCCCCAAACAACCCAGGCTTTTGCCAAGGTTATTGGTGGCTCTCCACAAACTGACAGCAAGGCCCTATTGCTAAGGACAATAACCATACTACTCATTGAACACAGAGAAGTTAAGCTGGTACCCACCTAGAGCCTCCACCCCCACTAACACTAGTTAGTAGTGGTACTGGAAGGTACTCTGCATGCTAGCAAAGGACAAAGGTAAACACCAACCTAGCTACAAAACCTTGGATCTGTAAGCATGACTTGCTTGCAAGATATGTTGGTGTAACAGTGGCACAAACTTGTGGGAGTAACCAACCAATATCTGATTTGACTTAAGGCCCACTCCATGAGATGGAACCCATACCCTAAGCTGTTTGGGTAACTAAAAAATGGAAGACTAGATAGGCTAGAGACCTAGTGGAAAACCAAATAATATTGTTCTGTTAAAAGAACACAGCAATAAAATGACTCCTAAGAACATTCTGCTATACTCATAGATCAGTGCCTTGCTCAGCCATCCTCAGAGACACTTCCTCTTGTGACAATAGGGATCAACAGCCAGACATTATGCAATGAAATATTACTCAGTTGTTAATAGTGAGAGAGACCAGAACATGGAACACTTAGCCCTAAATAGGATGTTTCCATAAAACCTTTCCCTTCGGGGATCTCGGAACTCAGTGGTGGAGGAGACAGTAATAGTATAAGAGCCAGAGATGACATATGACACCAATAAAAACAAGGCCTTCTATACGCAAGAAGTCTGACACACATATAAACTCATGGAGACCGAGGCAGCATGCACAGCCTGCAAGTGTCTACACCAGAGGTCCTAGAGGTGAAAGGAGAAGTGGACAAACATCTTCATTACTAACCCCGAAGCTATCTCCAATTGATAGCCACTTGCAAATGAAAATTAAATTTTCTCTAAGGGACTCTCACTGGGGAAAAAAACAAGTTAAGGATAAGCCCCCATGCCCAGCGGTAGATGGCCAGCACAAAATGAATTCAGTTGCTTCTTTGGAGACATTTTTGTCTCATAATGTTGAGTTAGAGCTCTTTAATTTTATTACTGTTATTTATGTTGCAGCTCTTGCGTATATCTTATTGCTTTCAGTTTTTGTTTTTTATGGTACTTCTGTGTGTGAATGCATGTGTCTCTGAGACTATATGTGTTTCTTGAGCTTGTTCTTTGGCTCCTTTTCTTCTGGATTTTATTTTTTGTCCTATTCTCATTTGTTTGTTTTTGTTTTATCTCACTTTATTATTGTTCCTTAGCTGCATGTTTGTTTTCTAATGAGAGAAATCCAGGTTGTGGATCTGGATGGGAGGCGATAGTCCAGAGGAATTGGGAGGAACTGGAAGACAGTAATCAGAATATAACATATGAAAAATATCTAATTTCAATAAAAGAAGTTAGTAGTCATTATGTTACATTTATTTTCACTTTATTTTTATTATTGTTACATATATACATTTTTAGTTCTTTGATAATTTCATACAATATATTTTGGTCACATTCATGCTCCCTCCCCCAACTCCTCCCAGGTCCTCCCTCTTCTTTACCCACTGAGCTTTTTTTTTTTTTTTTATATATTCATGAAGCAATTTTAATATAGGCAAGGAGGTACACACTACGAGTAGCAGGAGATAAATGTATAATGGAAGATGCTCAGAGATCCTGAATGAGAACTTTTGTCCTACCAAAACTGGTTCACACAGTACACCATTTCTCTGCAGGTCTCAAGTTCTACTGGCATGGATGTGATGGTCCTGAATTCTAAGAATGCCAATGTTAGTTCATAGCTGAGGTCTCTTTTAGAGCAGTTCACAGAGGTTCATTTCCAGCTTCATAGTACACCTTCATCATTGAAACTCCAGGATTTCCCTGAAGCTACCTGAAAATCATAAATCTATTCCTTGTTATTAAATAATGTCAAACACCAAATACTTTTTACTCCCAAACCATCCACTTTTACAGAGTATCATTAGTATGATAAATATATATACATACTAAGATAAAGTCTATCAATTTATCATTTTTTATTGGATGTTTTTTTTATTTACATTTCAAATGCTATCCCCTTTCCTGGTTTTCCTTCTTCGTGGAAACCCCCTATCCCATCGCCCCCGCTTCTATGACAGTGTTCTCCCATGCACCGACCCATTCCTGCCTCCCCGCCCTAGATTCCCCTACCCTTGGGCATCTATCAATCATTCATAGGACCAAGGACCTCTCCTCCCATTGATGCCTGACAAGGCTATCCTCTGCTACATAACTGGCTAGAGACATGGGTCCCTCCATGTGTACTCCTTGGTTGGTGGCTTATTCCCTGGGAGCTCTGGGGGGGGTTTGGTTGGTTGATATTGTTGTTCTTCCAATGGGGTTGTAAACCCCTTCTGTTCCTTCAGTCCTTTTTCTAACTTCTCCATTGGGGAACCCATGACCAGACCAATGGTTGGCTGCTAGCATCCGCCTCTGTATTTGAAAGGCTTTGGCAGGGCCTCTCAGGAGACAGCTATATCAGGTTCCTTTCAGCAAGAATTTCTTGTCATCCACAATAATGTTGGGGTTTGGTGACTGTTTATGGGATGAATCCTCAGGTGGGACAGTCTCTGGATGGCTTTTCCTTCAGTCTCTGCTCTACATTTTGTCTCCATATTTGATTCCATGAGTATTTTCTTCCCTTTTCTATGAAGGTCCAAAGCACTTACACTTTAGTCTTCCTTCTTCTTGTGCTTCATGTGGTCTGTGAATTATATCTTGGGTATTCAGAGCTTTAGGGCTAATATCCACTTATCAGTGAGTGCATTCCATGTGTGTTCTTTTGAGACTTAAGTTACCTCACTCAGGATGATATTTTCTAGTTCCATCCATTTGGCTAATGTGTTCATCATTTTTAATAGCTGAATAGTACACCATTGTGTGAATGTACCACATTTTCTGTATCCATTCCTCAGTTGAAGGAAAACTGGGTCCTTTCCAGCTTATGGCTATTATAAATAAGGTAGCCATGAACATAGTGGAGCATGTGTCCTTGTTATATGATGGGGAATCTTCTGGGTATATGCCCAGGAGTGGTATAGCTGGGTCTTCAGGTAGTACTATGTCCAATTTTCTGAGGAACCGTCAGACTGATTTCCAGAGTGGTTGTACCAGCTTGCATTCCAACCAGCAACGGAGGAGTGTTCCTGTTTCTCCACATCCTCACCAACATCTGCTGTCACCTGAGTTTTTTATCTTAGCCATTCTGACTAGTGTGAGGTGGAATCTCAGGGTTGTTTTGATTTGCATTTCCCTGATGACTAAGGATGTTGAGCATTTCTTTAGGTGCTTCTTGGCCATTCGATATTCCTCAGTTGAAAATTTTTGTTTAGCTCTGTACCCGATTTTTAAATAGGGTTGTTTGATTCTCTGAAGTCTAACTTCTTGAGTTCTTTGTATATATTGGATATTAGTTCTCTCTCTGATGTAGGATTGGTACAGATCTTTTCCCAATCTGTTGGTTGCTGCTTTGTCCTATTCACAGTGTCTTTTGCCTTACAGAAGCTTTGCAATTTTATGAGGTCTCATTTGTTGATTCTTGATCTTAAAGCATAAATCATTGATGTTCTTTCTGTTCAAGAAATTTTACCCCGTGCCCATGTATTCAAGGCTCTTCCTTACTTTCTCTTCTGTTGGATTCAGTGTATCTGGTTTTATGTGGAGGTCCTTGATCCACTTGGACTTGAACTTTGTACAAGGAGATAAGAATGGGTCAATTTGCATTCTTCTACATGATGACTGCCATTTGAACCAGCACCATTTGTTGAAAATGCTGTCTTTTTTCCACTGAATAGTTTTAGCTCCTTCATCAAATATCAAGTGAGCATAAGTGTGTAGGTTCATTCTGGGTCTTCACTTATATTTATTCTATTGATCTTCTTGCCTGTCTCTGTACCAATACCATGAAGGTGTTTTTTTTTTTTTTTAATCACTACTGCTCTGTGGTACAGCTTGAAGTCAGGGATGCTGATTCCTCCAGAAGTCCTTTTATTGTTGAGAATAGTTTTTGCTATTCTGGGTTTTTGTTATTCCATATGAATTTGAGAATTGCTCTTTCTAAGTCTATGAAGAATTGATTTGGAATTTTGATGGGGATTGCATTGAATCTGTAGATTGCTTTTGGAATGATGGACATTTTTACTATATTAGTCCTGCCAATACATGAACATGGGAGAATCTTTCCATCTTCTGAGATCTTCTTGAATTTCATTCTTCAGGGACTTAAAGTTCTTGTCATACAGATCTTTCACCTGCTTAGTTAAAGTCACAACATGGTATGTAATATTATTTGTGATTATTGTGAAGGGTGTTGTTTCCCTAATTTCTTTTTCAGCCTACTTATTCTTTGAGTATAGGAAGGCTACTGATTTCTTTGAGTTAATTTTATATCAGCCAGTTTGCTGAAGTTGTTTATCAGCTTTAGGTGTTCTCTGGTGGAATTTTTGGGGTCACTTATGCATACAATCATATCATCTGCAAGTAGTGATATTTTGACTTCTTCCGTTCCAATTTGTATCCCTTTGACAACCTTCTGTTGTCCAATTGCTCTACCTAGAACTTCAAGTACTATATTGAATAGATAGGGAGAGAGTGGGCAGCCTTGTCTAGTTCCTGATTTTAGTGGGATTGCTTCGAAGTTCTCTCCATTTAGTTTGATGTTGGCTACTTGTTTGCTGTATACTGCTTTTTACTATGTTTAGGTATAGGCGTTGAATTCCTGATCTTTCTAAAACTTTTAACATGAAGTGATGTTGAATTTTGTCAAATGCTTTTTCAACATCTAATATGATGATCATATGGTTTTTTTCTTTGTGTTTGTTTATGTAGTGGATTACGCTGATGGGTTTCCATATTTTGGACCATCCCTCCATCCCTGAGATGGACCTACTTGATCATAGTGATTGATTGTTTTGATGTGCTCTTGGATTAGGTTGTTAAGAATTTTATTGAGTGTTTTTGCATCTGTGTTCATAAGGGAAATTGGTCTGAAGTTCTCATTCTTTGGTCACTCTGTGGTTTAGGTATAAGTGTAATTGTGGCTTCATAGAACAAATTGGGTAGTGTTCCTTCTGTTTCTATTTTGTGTAATCGTTTGAAGAGTATTGGTAATAGGTCTTCTTGGAGGCTTGATAGAATTCTCCACTAAACCCATCTGGTCCTGGGCTTTTTTTTTCTGGCTGGGAGACTATTAATGACTGCTTCTATTTCTTTAGGGGTTATGGGACTGTTTAGATGGTTTATCTGATTCTGTTTTAACTTTGGCATCTGGTATCTGTCTAGAAAATTGTCCATTTCATCTAGATTTTCCAATTTTGTTGAGTATATGCTTTTGTAGCATGATCTGATGATTTTTTGAATTTCTACGGTTTCCATTGTTATGTCTCCCTTTTCATTTCTGATTTTATTAATTTGGATACTGTCTCTGTGCCCTCTGGTTAGTCTGGCTAAAGGTTTATCTATCTTGTTGATTTTTTCAAAGAAACAGCTCCTAGTTTTGTTGATTCTTTGTATAGTTTTTTATTGTTTCTATTTGGTTGATTTCAGCCCTGAGTTTGATTATTTGCTGAGGTCTACTCCTCTTGGGTGTATTTGCTTCTTTTTGTTCTATAGCTTTCAGGTGTGCTGTTAAGCTGCTAGTGTATGCTCTCTCCAGTTTCTTTTTGGAGGCACTTAGAGCTATGAGTTTTCCTCTTACCACTGCTTTCATTGTGTCCCATAAGTTTTGGTATGTTTTGTCTTCATTTTCATTATATTCTAAAATGTATTTAATTTCTTTCTTTATTTCTTCCTTGACCAAGTTATCATTGAGTAGAGCATTGTTTCCATTGCTTTTGTTGGTATTTAAGACAAGTATTAATCATTGGTGATCTGATAGGAGGCATGGGATTATTTCAATCTTCTTGTATCTGTTGAGATTTGTTTTGTGACCAACTATATGGTCAGTTTTGGAGAAGGTACCATGAGGTGCTGAGAAGAAGTTATATTATTTTGCTTTAGGATGAAATGTTATATATATATATATATTAGATCCATTTGGTTTATAGCTTCTGTTAGTTTCATTATGTCTCTGTTTAGTTTCTGTTTCCATGATCTGTCCATTCCTGAGAGTTGGGTGTTTAAGTCTCTCACTATTAATGTGTGAGGTGAGACATGTTTTTTGAGCTTTAGTAAAGTTTCTTTTATGAATGTGGGTGCCCTTGCATTTGGAGCATAGATGTTCAGAATTGAGAGTTCATCTTGGTAGATTTTTCCTTTGACCAGTATGAAATGTCCTTCTTTATCTTTTTTGATAACTTTTGGTTGAAAGTTGATTTTATTCGATATTAGAATGGCTACTCCAGCTTGTTTCTTGGGATCATTTGCTTGGGACATTGTTTTCCAGCCCTTTACTCTGAGGTAGTGTCTGTCTTTGTCACTGAGGTGCATTTCCTGTATGCAGCAAACTGCTGGGTCCTGTTTATGTATCCAGTCTGTTAGTCTATGTTTTTTAATTGGGGAATTGAGTCAATTGATGTTAAGAGATATTAAGGAAAATTGATTGTTACTTCCTGTTATTTTTGTTGTTAGAGGTGGAATTAAGTGTGTGTGGCTATCTTCTTTTGGGTTTGTTGACAGATTACTTTCTTCCTGGGGTATAGTTTCCCTCCTTGTGTTGGTGTTTTCCATCTATTATCCTTTGTAGGGCTGGATTTGTGAAAAGATACTGTGTAAATTTGGTTTTGTCATGGAATACCTTGTTTCCTCCATCTATGGTAATTGAGAGTTTTGCTGGGTATAGTAGTCTGGACTGGCATTTGTGTTCTCTTAGGATTTTTATGCCATCTGCCCAGGATCTTCTAGATTTCATAGTCTCTGGTGAAAAATCTGGTGTAATTCTGATAGGTCTGCCTTTATATGTTACTTGACCTTTTTCCCTTACTGCTTTTAATATTCTTTTTTTGTTTAGTGCATTCGGTGTTTTGATTATTATGTGACAGGTGGAATTTTTTTTCTGCTCCTATCTGTTTGGAGTTCTGTAGGCTTCCTGTATGTTCATGGACACCTCTTTCTTTAGGTTAGGGAAGTTTTCTTCTATAATTTTGTTGAAGATATTTACTGGCCCTTTAAGTTGTGAATCTTTGCTCTCTTCTATACCTATTATTCTTAGGTTTGATCTTCTCATTGTGTCCTGGATTTCCTGGATGTTTTGGATTAGGAGCTTTTTGCTTTTTGCATTTTCTTTGACTGCCTTGTCAATGTTTTCTATGGTGTCTTCTGCGCCTGAGATTCTGTCTTCTATCTCTTGTATTCTGTTGGTGATGGTTGCAACTATGACTCCAGATCTCTTTCCTACGGTTTCTATCTCCAGGGTTGTCTCCCTTTGTGATTTCTTTATTGTTTATATTTCCATTTTTAGATCCTGGATGGTTTTGTTTATTTTCTTCACCTGTTTGATTGAGTCCTGCAATTCTTTAGGGGATTTTTGTGTTTACTCTTTAAGGGCTTCTAGTTGTTTACCTATGTTCTCCTGTATTTCTTTAAGGGAGTTATGTATGTCCTTCTTAGACTCCTCTATCATCATCAGGAGAAGTGATTTTAGATCAGGATATTGCTTTTCCAGGGTGATGGTTTATCCAGGATTGCCTACGGTGGGAGAATTTGGGTTCACATGATGCCAAGTAACCTTGGTTTCTGTTGCTTGTGTTCTTATGTTTGCCTCCTGCCATCTCATTATCTCTAGTGCTACCTGTCCTCAGTATATCTGACTAGAACCTGTCCTTCCTTTGATCCTGGTTGTGTCAGTACTCCTCATTGTCTAGCTGTCTCTGGGATCCTGTGATTCTGGGGTCCTGTGATCCTCAGATTTCGAGTGTGTCAGAGCTCCTTCGAGTCAAGCTGCCTCTGGGACCCTGAGATCCTGGTGTGACCAAGCTCCTGGGATCCTGTGTTACTGTGATCCTGGGCATGTTAGAGCATCTGGGAGTGGACCTTCCTCTGGGTATTGTGGGTTTGGTAACTGCTCTGAGTGTTGGGAATCCTCATTGCTCTATGTGCAGAGGTTCCTCAACTGCTCTGAGTATAGCAGATCCTCTAGGATGGGTCAGTACATGGTGTCTACATGAGAGCAGACCAGCTAGGAGTCTGTGCCAGCAGAAGGGACCAGGCGGAAGGGGCCCAAACTTACTTTTTTGATCCAGACATTTTGTTAAATATTAGCTTGAGAAGGAAAAATAATCCACTATTTTATATGAAATCCACAGTTGCAGTGTGACATGTTTAAGTGTGTTATGTTTTGAATGTATTTGTTAGTATGTGCTTGTGCATGGAAGACAGGGTGCTGGTGAGATTCAGGAATCCATCTTTATTACTTAACCCTGGGGTTACAGGCATGGATCATCATGCCTAGTTTCTTATATGGAAGCTAGGGATCTGACTCAGGTTCTCATGCTTGCATAGCAGTCACTTGACCAACTGAGTCATCACCCCGACATTTTGTTTTTATTTTTCACAGAAAAAAAAAAACTCAGGTAAGAGAAAAGTTAACAGATAGGGAATGTTTACATAATGTAATTGCTCTTCATACTTAACCAAAGATGATGTAATATATCTTAATCATCTTGCACACATTTATTGGGTGACACAGAGACCATGAAGTACAGTGTTTCCTCTTATGTAGATCAGAGATACAAATAAATTGTAAACTTCAGCAGCTGTACTTGGGGAATTGCAGGGACTATGGTGGTATTTTGAGGAGTCAATGTTGCCATATATCTGGGATTCTGGGGTCTAGAGATGCTTTATGGATATGAGAGTGGGAACAGTATTCATTACTTTGCCATATCACTGGGATATGTTTATAGAATAAGCAATAAGGGAAGTAAGAGAGATTATTCTAGCTAGAGATAGAGGACACATGTTTTGAGAAAATTACGTTTACTTCCATAGTTCACAATTCATAGAGCCAGTTTGTGTTGTGCAGTTATAGGTTAAATTGTTTACCACATTGTTTTACTCCTTTACTTTTGTGATAAGAATATATTAGTCCATGTTGTTGGTATTAGCACTTGGCCAAATGACTTTCTTATGCCACAAGTATGTTTCCAGACACAATTAGAGAGGTGTGCAGTCATACACCTGAGCTAGGTGACTCCTAGCCTTTTAAATGTGCCTAAACTAAATTAGCAAAACCAAATAAATGGATCCATTGTACATCAGCCAATATTTCCCCTAACCTCTTTGAACTCTTAGACTTGTGGATGAGTCAGTGTTTGTTGTTTTGTTGCTCTGAAGTTTCAAGATTGCTTGTTACACTCCACTAGCTGACTAATACACTCCAGAGCCAGATCACTGATCTGAAATTCAGCCAATATGTGTTTCTGTCAGGCACCCTAAAGGTAAATTCCACACTGTCCCAAAAGCATGGTGAATGTCTTGTTTACACTATCCAGTGTTGACTACAGAAGGAATATGTTGGTAGAAGGAGCACCAGAGTAATTTCTGCAATATAATAACAAAGTTGTAATTTGAGGGACCCAAAATATCCCTTTAGAGTGCAAAATAAGACATTTATTTATTTGTCCATTCATTTAATAATATTTACTGATAAGAAGTTACAATGTATTTAGGCTGGGTATATGATTTAGTCTTTAATAGCAACATTGAAGACCTGAATTTGGATATACAGCAACTGTGTAAAAAGTAGGGCATGGTGGCAAGCACCAGTAATCTTAGTGCTGGCAAGGAGGGACTGAGACAGGAAAATATCTAAAGCTCATGTGCTTGCATATTCTCTCTCTCTCTCTCTCTCTCTCTCTCTCTCTCTCTCTCACACACACACACACACACACAATGTATCCAACACTGTCAGGAACTAGAAAGACAGCAATAGAAAGCTATGCTAACAATCTATCTGAAAATTGTAGCTGAGAATCTAGAGGCTTTTATGGAGAATTTTGTAAGAATCAAGTAAAAGTTCTCAGAACTAAAACTCAATGGAAAATCTGGGGAGATGGTTCAGTGGATAACAACACTTGTGCTGAAAACCTAAGGAACTGAGTTCAAAATCCTCAGCATCCACATGTAATGATAGGGATGTCTGCACATATCTCTAACTCCTGTATTGGGTGAGGAGGGTGATGATAGGTAGAACCCAAGAGTTTGTGGGTCACTTAGCTTCTGGTTTAGTGAGACAGAGAGTGATAGAACAGAAAATGTAATGTCTGCCATATTTGTACACATAGGTTCACAACCCCTATGTGTACACAGCATGCACACATACCACATCCCCATACATACATGCAAACCTCAATGTATTCAACTTCCCTGTGAGAACGTTGCTTTATTCTCTTACTGGGAAGTACCCCGTGATAGTTTTTTAGACATGGCAAACTATTCTCAAGTCTTTCATAGGGTGAGACCAAAGACAACACAAAGGGTGCTCACCAACTAAATTCTCATGCCTGCAAGAATCGAAAGGCTGCAGAAACAGTTCTCCCTAGAAGCTGTACAAGTTCTTACAATGAAGGTAGTTAAGCAATGAGTATAAGGTACTCATGGGAGTAACTGAATTGCAGGCTGACCATTGCAGGCCAGCCACCTTGGGCTGGGGAAGCAGGGCCAAACCACTCCATACTTTCCACCTTCTCTGGTAGTTCTTTGCAAAATGACAGTGTGTGGGCAAGACTTTGTTGCTTGTCTTCAGTTCAGCTGGCACTGAATTTGAGTCTGGTAATGCCTTGTTTAATGCATATTCCAGCGTGGCAGCCAATCTGCTTTCATAAATAAGCCAAAATAATAGATTTCTAAAAATACCCCATGAGCTCAATTGCTTTCAGCCTGTTGGAGAAAGGCAGTGTTTCCTATAGAAAATTGAGTGAGCTGAGTATTTTCAAAGCCCTGTCCTCAGCTGCTCTCATCAGTGTGCTGGCTGCCATCTGTGTTTTTCTGCTGCTTCCTTCCTGTTTTGTCCAAGGAAGATGGAAATAAATGGTCAGGCCCCAACAGGATCCATGAAGTTAGAGAGAAACATAATAGAGACATAGATCTTTCGAAGAAGCTCTGACACACAAGCACTTCTTTTATTTATGCAGTCAATAGGTGTCTCTGTAGACAATATGTGCATGAAGGAAGCTGCAGTTAGGGGAGAAGAAAGTCAGTATTTCTTTTCAACACCAGTAGGGAAAACAATGAAACATTTCACAGGGTGGAAGAAGTTCACATCTATGGTGCTTTTGACCCCTGAACAGAATGAGGAAACATCATGCCAGTTCAAACTGAGATCATCTTGTAAGGCAATAGGCCTGAGCTGGGTGTGATGGCACTCACCTTTAATCCCAGCACTTGGGAAGATGAGGCAGGAGGATCACTGGTTCAAGGGCAGTCTGTGCTGTGTAGTGAGGTTCAGGACAGATTGTGTTTTATAGCAATATTCTTTCTTAGGAATGGGAGACATCTGGCTTAGTGGTTAAGAACACTTTATGCCCTTGTGTAGGACCTGAGCTTGATTCCTAGCACTCACATGAGCATGGTGACTCACAACTGTCTGTGACTCCAGTTCCAGAGCATTCAACACTTTCTTATTGCCTCCTCTGGCACTGCATGCACACAGTGCACATATATACATGCACAGACAAAACCATTCATGCACATAAAATAAAAACATCTCTTTAAAATAGTCTTTGTTTTAGAAGCAATCAGTCAAATAACTACATCCCCTATTCAACAGGCTTGTATTTCCTGGAAATGTCTGTGGTATTGACAGTGAAGCAAAGACATGAAAATTAAATGTCATGTAAACCAAGGCATCTTGAGCCAGAGAGTCTATAAAGAGTTTTGAGGTATGTTATTAGGGAAGCTAGTGAAATCTGACTATAAAGTGTGCATCACACAGTATGTTAGTAAGAAGTTTCTTCAACTTGATTATTGTGGTGTGATTAGTCAATAGAATATGGAATATTTATAGACAAAGGGAATGATGTCAATGATCCACTTTGAATGTGTGGTGCACATGCATACACAGGACATATATGTGTATGTATGCACATGTACACAACACAGGCCAGAAGTTACTGTTGAGTGTCATTCTCTAGTACTCCCCACTTATATTTTTGAGACAGGATCACATGGATCTGGCTATGCTGGCAGACCTATAAGCCCTAGCAATCCTCTCCAGTCCCCACCATGTCCACCTCAAGCCCCAGCTTTAGGGTTACAGCATTAAGTGTGTGGGAAGGCTCTGTATTGAACATTTAAGAGTTGGAGCTTCATTGGAGGAAATGAGTTACTGGGTTATGGACTTTCAGGCATTTTAACCTATCCTTTGTCTGCTCTGTTTCCTGATTATACAATTTGACTAGCCAGACTCCTGTTACTGCTACTATGCTTCTCCATCATGATGGACTGTTTCTCCTCAAACTGTGAACCAAAATAGATCTTTCTCATGTTACTTTGGCAAATACTTTGTCATGACAATGAGAAAAGCAACTAACGTGACCGCCCCCATTTCACTACTCAGAAAATTTTCTTTTTCTTTTTTAACCTTGAAAACAATCTTATTGAACTTTAAAAGAAAAACATGACAGGACAGGCAAGCTGTAATCTCAGCTATTACCCAGAGAAGGAAAATGAGAGAAGCAAAGAAAAGTCATAAAGATTAAACACATGGTGGCAAACAGCCACATAGCAGGGAAGAGGGCCTTAAAGAAAGTTAGGAAGCCCAAAGTAACAGAAAAGGCATATTTAGGTTCCAACTGCCATATGAAAAAGTGACAGAAAAATGAAAAGTTGTAATTTCTGAGTCAGGACTAGAAAGGTTGATAGACCCAGATGGACCTCATGGCTGCTCCATTTGTAGAGGCAGCTCTATGGGATGGGAATTTTGGGGAAGAAAACTAAAGTATCTCATTAAGGGAATAATTATTCTAACCATCTTTTTAGCATAACTTAAAGTCATCATGACTTTCTAAGGATCATCCCATATCCAGGTCATGGACCTGCACAACTGGATAAATTCTTAAGGGAGGAAAGAATAACATGTCTCCACATACAGACTCCATTCTTTACAAAGATGTAACCCTAAAATCACTTAGGAGTTGTGCTGTATATAATTGAAGCTCTAGAGATCCAGTTCCAAAGCTGTTCATCAAGAGAATCTATGTCTAGGCTGAAGTGCTAGACTCCACTCTCACATAGAACCTTCAGGAAAGGGTGCTTATTGAGAATGAGATAAGAAACTAGAGCTCCCTTCTTGCATTCTTGGCCAGAAAACCAAGGACATTTCTGGATTTTTACATAATTTTAACTATTAAACCATTGAAGGAAAAGTTATAAAAAACAACTTATTTTCTTATAGTCATTGTAAAAGTTAATATCAAACAATTCAAATGTACTTATTGCATTGTGAACACCTGCTGTGTGTCAGGTTTGCAATTGTGAATATACTGTTGATTTAAAAGTACATATTCACCCAGTCTGATAGTTTTAGTGAGAATGGCCCCCATAGATTCATATATTTAAATGTTTGGTTCACAGTTGGTGGACTATTTAGGAAAGATGAGAAGGTGTGGCCTTGTTGAAGGAGGTGTGTCATTGGCAGTGGGCTTTGAGGTTTGAAAAACACACACCTGGCTCAGACTTGCTCTTTCTCTGCCTCCTTCCTGGTGATTGTATATAAGCTCTCTGGTACTGCTCCAGTGCCATGCCTGCCTGCTTGTTTGATACCATGATTCCTGCCGTGATGATCATGGACAAACACTCCAAAACTGTAAGCGTACTAAATGCTTTCTTTCATAAGCTGCCTCAGTCATGGTGTCTCTCCACAGAAATAGAACAGTAACTAAGACATCGAGGAAACACATGGTAGAAAGAATGTGTGAAGTTTACTTCATAATGAAAATAAGCCAGAAGTTGGTTTATATAAAAGCGTGCTAATCAAAATGCAAACCAGTGAACCTGGGGAATATCTGGTGCTTTGAAGTGCTAATTGTACAACGTGCTGAACCTGCCATTAACACTGAGCATTTGGAATATACTACTGTCATTGAGAACAGTTTAATTCATCTGCGTATTTGGGACATAATAAAGCTGTAATTTATGGCACTGTACAATGGAAAGACACTGTATCAGACTATAGGACATGGAGAAGCCTGAAAGACACAACACTTGATTCTAACTCATTCACCTTTTCTCTTTGCCAGCATGCAAAATTTTTATAAAAACATAACTTTGTGAATTCTTATGAATCTATTTTTCTATTGGTCTACTGTCTCATAAGTTATGATATTCTTATTTTAGAACTTATATTACATTATGTGTATGTGTGTTATATGTGCATGTACATATCTGTGTTTGTATGTGTGTCCATATCCATGCATGGATATGTTAAGGCATGTTGAGGCCAAGTATCAGCATTGGTTATTTCTCTCAATTCTTTTTCATCTTATTTTTGAGACAGTCTCTTACTGAATCTAGAGCTCACAATTTTGGCCTGTCTCTAGCAAGCTCCCAGAATTTTCTAGTCTTCTTAATATTGAGACTATATATATATCACCAAACCCAGATTATACAAAGTTTCTATGGATTCAAACCCAGAGCTTTATGCTTGCAGAACAACTACTTTACCTCTTAAGTTGTCTTCTCTGCCTTGATTATGCTTTTTATATCATGTTTTCTCAGCCTTGGCACAGCCAGCGTGTGTTTTGGGCTGGAGAATGATTGCATTGCATTTCTGTGCATTATAGAATGTATAGCAGTAACCCTGGTCCTCACCTTCTAGATGCACAACACTGTGCTTCCCCAAGTCTCCATTCTATTTGTAACAACCAAGACTACTTTCAGACTTTGAATAATGTTCTGGAGAGTGGTGGACACAGTCATCATCTGCTGCTCTAGATTGTATTACACCAAGTATTGTAGGATGATGATGGTCCTCAGTACTTTGGGAGGAAGCTACCAGTTTGCAGAGAATAGGCAATTTTTTTTTGATTTAATATGGTTGGACTTTTATGGCTTTTCTTTAGATTTGTCTTTTCTTAGCCTCATAATTCCCAACTTTCTTTTACATTCTTAAAAAGGGAAATAGGATAGCAAATATATGGGATAATAGACTCAGAATTCAATGAGCTTCATATGATGACTGAGTATGGTCATTAAAAGAACATGCTTTTGGCTGGGGAGATGGCTCAGTTGGTAAAGTGATTGTTATGCAAATATGATGACTTGACTTCCATCCCAGAGACCATGTCAAGACAGATGAGTTTGCTGGTATGTACTTGTAATCCCAATGCTGCGTATAGGCAGATCACTGAAGCTCACCTCACAACTGGCCTAGCCTCCTTGCCATGTTTCAGGCCAGTGACACTTGTCTCAAAAACCAATGTGGGTGGCATTAGAGAAACAACATTTGAGGTTAACCTGTGGCCTAAACACACACACACACACACACACACACACACACACACACACACACACATACACTGAAAGGGGGGCCAAGCTTTGGTGCTTTGGAGAAGGTGTATGGTATTGGTCTTTTCATCTTGTCTGTCTCTTGGTAAGGAAACTTGGATTTTAGCAATATCTGTGCCCTGAAAATATTGGGAAGATCAGAGACTCCTTTAGGTTGCTGTGAAGATCAAATGATTTTGTATTTCTCTGATATCTAAGCTATGTTATACAAGTATTTGTTACATTTAAAAATACTTTAAATAATTGATCATAATCAGATGAAATATAACAGACACAAATTCCAGGTCCATTACTGAGTTGACAAAATAGTATATAAGAGTTGGTTTAATAAAAGAGTTCGAGACACAGGGACTGAGGATCAGCCAGAAGCTAAGAACCTGCTGGCTTCCACCTGTGGCAGGAGACCTCTGCCTGGGCCACCAGGCCTCCATTGCCAAACAGTGCAGGGAGAAAGCAAGCCACCCACTTGTGTGGAAAAGCCAGCAGAAGGAGGGCTCCAGACATAGGGATTGAGGAACAGCTGGGAAAGAGAACTGGTCTCCAAGGAATACTGACACCTGGGCTTGTAGGAAAGAAAAGCCACAGTTAGAGAGAGAAAGACCAGCTAACACCAGAGATAACCAGATGGGGAAAGGCAAGTGCAAGAACACAAGGAACAGAAACCAAGAATACTTGGCTTCATCAGAACCCAGGCTCCCACCACAGCCAGCCCTGGATACCCCAACACACCAGAAAAGGAGGACTCAGACTTAAAATCACTTATCAAGAGGATGATAGAAGATGTTAAGAAGGAAATAAATAACTCCCTTAAAGAAATACAAGAGAACACAGATAAAAAAAGAGGAAACCCTTAAAGAGGACACACGAAAATCCCTTAAAGAATTATAGGAAAACACAATCAAACAAATGAACAAAACCATTCAGGAATTAAAAACAGAAATAGAAACAATAAAGAAATCACAAAGGGAGACAAACCTAGAGTTAGAGAACATAGGAAAGAAAGCAGGAGTCATAGATGCAAGCATCACCAACAGAATACAAGAGATGGAAGAGACAATCTCAGGTGCGGAAGATACCATAGAAAACATGGAAACTACAGTCAAAGAAAACACAAAATCCAAAAAGTTCCTAACCCAAAACATCCAAGATATCCAGGATGCAATGAGAAGACAGAGCCTGAGGATAATAGGTATAGAAGAGTGTGAAGATTCCCAACTTAAAGGACCAGTAAATATCTTCAACAAAATTATAGAAGAAAACGTCCCTAACCTAAAGAAAGAGATGAACATAAATATACAAGAAGCCTAAAGAACTCCAAATAGACTGGACCAGAAAAGAAATTCCTCCCGTCACATTATAGTCAAAACACCAAATTCACAAAACAAAGAAAGAATATTAAAAGCAGTAAGGGAAAAGGGGCAAGTAACATATAAAAGCAGAACTATCAGAATTATACCAGACTTCTCACCAGAGACTATGAAAGCTAGAAGATCCTGGGCAGAACTCATACAGAACTCTAAGAGAACACAAATGCCAGCCCAGGCTGCTATACCCAGCAAAACTCTCAATAATCATAGATGGTGAAACCAAAATATTCTATGACAAATCCAAATTTGCACAGTATGTTTCCACAAACCCAGCCCTACAAAGAATAATACATGGAAAACTCCAACTCAAGGAGAGAAACTACACTCAAGAAAAAGTAAGAAAGTAATCTTTCAACAAACTCAAAAGAAGATAGCCACACAAATAATATAAACAACATCAAAAATAACAGGAAATAACAATCACTATTCTTTAATATCTCTTAACATCAATGGTCTCAACTCCCCAATAAAAAGACATAGACTGACAGACTGGATCCATAAACAAGACTCAGCATTTTGCTGCATTCGGGAAACGCACCTCCGTGTTAAAGACAAACACTACCTCAGAGTAAAGGGCTGGAAAACAATTTTCCAGGCAAATGGCCCCAAGAAACAGGCTAGGGTAGCCATTCTAATACTGGATAAAATCGACTTTCAATTAAAAGTCATCAAAAAAGATAAAGAAGGACACTTCATACTCAACAAAGGAAAAATCTACCAAGAAGAACTCTCAGTTCTGAACATCTATGCCCCGAATGCAAGAGCTCCCACATTCATAAAAGATACTCTACTAAAGCTCAAAGCGCATATTGCACCTCACACAATAATAGTGGGATACTTCAACACCCCATTATCACAATGGACAGATCTTGGAAACATAAACTAAACAGAGACACAGTGAAATTAACAGAAGCTATGAACCAAATGGGCTTAACAGATATCTATAGAATATTTCATCCTACATCAAAAGAATATACCTTCTTCTCAGCACCTCATGGTATCTTCTCAAAAATTGATCAAATAATTGGTCACAAAACAAACTTCAACAGATATAAGAAGATTGAAATAATCCCACGCCTCCTATCAGATCACTACGGTTGGTCTTCAATGGCAACAACAACAACAGAAAGCCCACATACACATGGAAGCTGAACAATGCTCTGCTCAATGATAACTTGGTCAAAGTAGAAATAAAGAAAGAAATTAAAGACTTCCTAGAATTTAATGAAAATGAAAGTACAACTTACCCAAACCTATGGGACACAATGAAAGCAGTGTTAAGGAGAAAACTCATAGCTCTGAATGCCTCCAAAAAGAAACGGGAGAGAGCATATACTAACAGCTTAACAGCACACCTGAAAGCTCTAGAACAAAAAGAAGCTAATACACCCAAGAGGAGTAGAAGGCAAGAAATAATCAAATTAAGGGCTGAAATCAACCAAGTGGAAACTAAAAGAGCTATACAAAGAATCAACAAAACCAGGAGCTGGTTCTTTGAGAAAATCAACAAAATAGATAAACCCTTAGCCAGAATAACCAGAGGACACAGAGACAGTGTTTAAATTAATAAAATTAGAGATGAAAAGGGAGATATAACAACAAACTCTGATGAAATTAAAAAAATCATCAGATCCTACTACAAAAGCCTATATGCAACAAAATTGGAAAATCTGGAGGAAATGGGCAAGTTTCTAGACAGATACAAATTTCCAAAGTTAAATCAGGATCAGATAAACCATCTAAACAGTCCCATGACCCCTAAAGAAATAGAAGCAGTCATTAAAAGTCTCCCAACCAAAAAAAGCTCAGGACCAGATGGGTTCAGTGCAGAATTCTATCAGACCTTCAAAGAAAACCTAATACCAATACCCTTCAATCTACTCCACAAAATAGAAAAGGAAGAAACACTACCCAATTCATTCTATGAGTCCACAGTTACACTGATACCAAAACCCCACAAAGACCCAACAATAAAAGAAAACTTCAGACCAATTTCCCTTATGAATATGATGCAAAAATACTCAATAAAATTCTTGCAAACCGAATCCAAGAACACATCACAACAATTACTCACCATGATCAAGTAGGCTTCATCTCAGGGATGCAGAGATGGTTCAATACCCGGAAATCCATCAATGTAATCCACTACATAAATAAACTCAAAGAAAAAAAACACATGGTCATTTGGTTAGATGCTGAAAAAGCATTTGAAAAAGTTCAACATCCCTTCATGATAAAAGTCTTGGAAAGATCAGGAATTCAAGGAGCATACCTGAACATAGTAAAAGCAATATACATCAAACTGGTAGCCAACATCAAACTAAATAGAGAGAAACTCA
>JADRCH010007369.1:662601-809890 GCA_019843965.1 Rhynchomys soricoides
TGTGTGTGTGTGTGTGTGTGTGTGTGAGAGAGAGAGAGAGAGAGAGAGAGAGAGAGAGAGAGAGAGAATACTTAGGAGGGCTGGCAAATATTTTCTATCAATGGAAGAGGTCACATCAGTAGTAAGTCTGGACAGTTTCAGAAGGCACAAGAAGAAAGTTTTCATGAACATTGTAAGAGTACATCTGCATTTAACATACAGACACTTGTAGAGGGTGGTGATGGTGGTGGTGGTGGTGGTGGTGGTGGTATGTGTATTTATTTCAAAGGCAAAGGCTGGTTTAGGCTTTCTATCCCGAAAAATATTTCCAATTGGTATTTAAGCTTCCCTATAGATTTCTACAAATAGTAATATGTTTAGGGCTCAAGGGATAGATGTTGGCATTCATAGATCCATGAATGAAAGTATTTTACAGAAGAACATGCAGTCTTATGCAGAACATGCAAGGCACATATCTCAAGAGAATGGGCTAAGTTTTTTCAGGTGTTCATCCTTGACACGTATGCTAGCTACTTTTATGTCCACTTGAGATACTAGAATTAATGGAGAAGAGGTAACCTCATTTGAGGAAACACTCCTACAGGATTGGCTTATAGGTAAGCTTGTAGTGCATTTTTCTTATTGGCGTTTGATATAACAGGGACCAGATTACTGTGGGTGGTGCTGATGTTGGGATGATGGTCCTAGATGCAATTAAAAAGCAGAATGAGCAAGTCCTGAAGAGCAAGCCAGTAAGTATGATCCCTCCATGGCCTCTGTCAGCTCCTGACTCTAAGGTGCCTGCTTCACGTTCCTCTTCTGACTTTCCTGGATGATGGGCTGCTTGTGAAAGTATAAGCTGAAATAAACTTTTTTCTGCCCTAAGTTACTTTTGGTCATGGTGTTTTATCGCAGCAAATAGAAACCCAGAGTAAGACATCAGGAAAAGTCTGAGAGTCTAGAGATTTCTGCTTCAATTGGGATGTTGGAAAAGAAGCCTTCCTTATCTCCCATTAGGAAGCTTTAGTTGTCTTTAGTGACATATCATATCCTGAAGGGAATGTATGCTTGAACAAATCTAACTCATCTCATGAGCTAGGAAACAAGAAAAGGAGAAGGCTGAGCTGCTAGAGTCATGTGACCTAACTCTCCTGTAACCTATCAATACCATCAACAGAGGACCAAGCTTTTAACATATGAGCTTTGGTAGGTGTGGATTTAGCATTCACATGACGGTATTTATGAGACAGTCAATTTTTCTGGAACAAAAAAGAATAATGTACTTATTAATGATACACCATAGCATAGAAAGCCAGTCTTGCCACCGACAGGCACATTCTTAATGTCTTCCTCATTTACTACTTGATAATTCTGTATTTGAGGATGGTTTTCCTCATTCTGGTTGTATCTGTTTTGTGTGCATTTTCCCCATGATAGCTGATAAATCACCTTACTCAGTGTCCTTATTGTTTCTTGAATCCACACATCTTTCCAAGATTGGTTTATTTTAGTTCACTGTGCTAGTTTTATAGTGCTACATAACAAATGGTACCACCTGGGGTAAGGGAGAAGGCTTAGTTCTTGTTACCCAAGCATAAGGAGTTAAATTTGTTTTCCTAGAGCCGATATTGTTGGGAAAATCTTCTTGTGGACAGTGTAAAGATTGTCTTTGTATTATTCAAATGCTGATTTTTTTTTTACTAGCAGAGAGTTGAGTATGGACTTTGGTATTGCTATTTTTATGAAGCATCACCCATTTCAGTGTATTGTAAAATTCTTGTCTATCAGCTTCTGATTAGTTCAATAAAGAGCTGATGGCCTATAGCAAGTCAGGAGAGGAAAGGTGTGACACCCCTGCAGAGATAGAAACTCTGAGAAAGAATCAAGTATGAACGATTTACTAGCCAGACATGGAGGAAGGAACAGGTGCCAGGACTGAAGGAGAGCTACTAGGCCACTTGGCAGAATGTAGATTAGAATAAACAGATGAATTAAGTTATATGAGCTAGTTGGGAACAAGCCTAGCCATAAGGCCTAAGGCTTCATAAATAATAAAGACTCTCTGTGTCATTATTAGAAGCTGGCAGGTTGAGACAGTCCGGCAATATGATATAAATGCAAAGCAGGCATAGCAGCTACTCTTTAATCCTAGTGTTTTGGTGGCAGGGATAAGTGATCCCTGGAGTAATCTGGCCAGCTAGACTAGAAACATCTATAAGCCTTGGGCTCAGCAAGAAACCCTGCCTCAATATGCAAGATAGCGAATGATAGGAACATATCTGTTCAACCTGTGGCCTTCACACACACATAGTTGTATGTGGACAGTCATCTGTACACCCACATGTACACACACACACACACACACACACACACACTCAAAAACCCAAAACCAAAAGACACACATATGTTTGTTACAATTCCCTACTGGCAGATCCTAACCCAGTTTTACTACAATGTGGCATTTGGAGTTTGTGGTTTTGGGTCAAGGTCAAAAACATCCGTACTTATAGCAGGTAGGCAAAAACTGCCATAATTTGAATAGCCAGCCCTTGTTGGAACCAGCAAGAGTGTGTGAATACAGATGGGAGTAAACTGTCAATGTTGACCCCAAAGCTTTTCTATTGGGAGAAATCAAAGCCAGGAATTACATGGTTGGCACCAGTCTAGAAGCAAAATAGCAACCCTCCATTAAAGCTTTGTTTTGACTGCAGAGTGGGGCTAGGGCTGGCTGGCCCTTCTGCAGTAAAGTAGTCAGACTGGGTCCTCATTATTGGTTGCCTATCTTTATAGCTCATGTATCACTTTCAGGAACTATTGGTCCTTATCATGGCCTCCAACCTTTCTATCTAGAGAGAAGGACCTCATTTATTTCTTAAACATCTCACTCAGCCCTGCCTTTTCTAAAGCCATAAATGTGTGAAACAGTCAAAAACACTATATTTCTAAGTAATTTAGAATATAAATACAAATAACCTTTGTTTTAAATATATTTACTTATTTGTGTGTGTTATTTAATAGGTATATGCTTGGGGGTATGCACACATGAGACCATAGGTTGCATGTGTACATGTATCCAACTAGAAGTAGATACTAGGTATTTTCCCCAATCTCTCTTTATCTTATTTTTGAGATAGGTTCTTCTATTGAACCTGGAGCTCATCTATTTAGCTAGATGGGCAGGATATTGAGCTGCAGAGATTCATCTATGTCTGCCTCCCCCAGTGGCTACATAGGGGAGCCTACAGATGCACACTGGGCTACAGATGCACACTGCTGCACATGTCTTTTTATGTGGGCACTCAAGCTTGTGCAACAGGCAATTTACCAATTAAACCATCTCCTTAGCTTCTTTGAAATATATTTAATGGACCAGCTATGATTTCATAATTTCACCTTTTCATTCCTCTTTCTTACATATTGGGTGAGAATATTTGTGCATTCCTTATTATAGAAAATTCCATTGCTAAATATGTCTAATATTCTAATAGAGTTTTTAAAAAGAGGTTCAGCAGTAGAGCACTTAGCATGTGGGAGGACCTGGGTTTCATTCTCTTCACTGTCAAAGCAAGCAGGCAGGTAAGCAAGCAAGCAAGCAAGCAAGCAAGCAAACAAACACATCAAGAAGTTCCAGTAAATCAAGCATTCTTAAGAACAAAAGTACTTGTGCTCAAAAATACCGCTGAGCCAGAATATCATGGAAAAGGGGGCAGAAAAATTATAAGAGCTAGAGGATCAGGATGTCTACTGAGATTGTCCTCTATATATGAAAGGGAAGATTCACCCCTGAAATGTCAAAAATATGCTCACCTAAATAAGATCTGCACAAACAATAACAACCTCAGTTAACATGCCGGTGAGGGTAGGGGAAATCTTGCAAAGCCCCATGCCTGGATAAAGAGGCAGTGAATGGCTGCTGAAATAGGAAGAATTACTCTTCTTCAGGAATGAGGCCTCTGATAGGTGATTCAATTCCCAAGTGATCAGTCCTAGAATATACCTATGAATAACACTAAATAGATTCAGCAAATTGTATCCGTATATACATCTGTGTGTCTGCTTGGATACGTACACATACATACACACACACACACACACACACACACACACATGCATGTGTGTGTAACAATAATAAGAGATTATAAATTTGCTATGGAAGAGTCATGGAGAAATAAGGGGTAAAGAGACAGGAGTATTGGAAATGATGTAAATATAGTAATCATGTATAAAACTCTTAAAAATTAATTAATTAATTCTTTTTTTTACACTCCAAATTTTATTCCCCCCATCCACCCTCTGACTGTTCCACATCCCATGCATCCTCTCCAGCCCCCTGTCTTCATAAGGATGTTCCCATCCCCCACCCCCACCCCACCAGACCTCTAAACTCCCTGGGGCCTCCAGTCTTTTTTTCGAAAAATTAGATTTTTATTATTCTGAAATTGTGCTATTGTACAAATTACTTGTAGCTGTGCTTTTTTAATAATAAAATTTAATTGTTGGAGAATTTTAGAGAAATATTCCATATAACAGTACAGATCAATACAGTACTGCTAATGAACAGTTTACCAACAAATACCAAAGTATAAATTGTGCATAAAATTTTATCTAGTAAACTTATTTCTAGGAATTTATGTTGACAAAAATATTTATGTACTATGAGATATCTATCATAGTACTATATGCAATGAGAAACATCAAAATTAAATACAGAAGTAATAAATTATGAAATTACTTGTAGACATTTCTATAATAATTAAAATGCTGTTTTCTAGGCTAAAACTTTAGAAGCCAATATTATCATCAGCTTATACTTTCACACTATAAATATGATTAAAATAAATTAAATCACTTTGTAAAAACATTATGCAATTGGAACTTATTTCTGACAGATCAACTCTTACAGTTTTATAGGCCATTCATTTTTCTCTATCAAAATGACAAAGGAAAGTTGACTTCAGTCAAAAGAGCACACAACCTAATCTTATAAATCACACATTCAATGTTACTTGTTTTCAGTAGGTTTTGAAAACCTTACTACTGTCACACTCAACTAGAAATAAGTTGACAACTCCTGACTAAATTCAGAGAAAATAAATATTAGTCTTCTAAAATATACAAAACTCACCTTCCTAATGTGAACATAAAATTCAAATACCTCCAATGTTCTCCCTTGAAGATATGTTAGCTTCACCCTGAGGCAAGAGCAACATTCCCTTGCATTTCCCAAGGCCATTACACTGAGATTCATCAGATACCTATAACATTTGCTGAAGTTACCCCTTAAATATTTATTTCTTCTTTTTTTGTGGATATTTACTCTATTTACATTTAAAATGTTTTCCCCTTTGGAATCTCCCTATCCCACCCCCTCCCCTGCCTCTATGAGGGTGCTCTCCCACCCACCCACCCACTCCCTAGTCTCTCCCTATCAATCCCCTACAATGGAGCATCTAACACCCTCAGACCCAAGGGCCTCTCCTCCCACTGATGGCCAACAAGGCCCTCCTCTGTCACATACGTGGCCAGAGCCATGGGTCCCTCCTTGTGTATTCTTCGGTTGGTGATCCAGTCTCTGGGCGCTCCAGGGGTTCTGGCCAGTTGGCACTGTTGCTCCCTCCATGGGGATGCAAACCCCTTCAGCTCCTTCAGTCCCTTCTCCAACTCCTCCATTCGGGACCCCATACTCAGTACAAGGGTTGGCTGCGAGCATCCGCCTCTGTATTTGTCAGGCTCTGCCTGAGTCTCTCTGGAGACAGCTTATCATGCTTTCATTAGTCAGCACTTCCCAGCATCCACAAGAACGTCTGGGTTTGGTGGCTATATATGGGATGTATCCCTTGGTGGGGCAGTCTCTGGATGGCCTTTCCTCGAGTCTCTCTCTGCTCCACACATTGTCTCAATATTTTCTCCTGTGAGTATTTTGTTCACCCATCTAAGAAACACTGAAGCATCCACATTTTGGTCTTCCTTCTTCTTAGGCTTCATATGGTCTGTAAATTGAATATTGGATATTACGAACTTTTGTGCTAATAACCACTTCTCAGTGAGTACATACCGTGTTTTTTCTTTTGTGACTGAGTTACCTCACTCAGGATGATATATTCAAGTTCCATCCATTTGCCTGCGAATTTCATGAAGTCATTGTTTTTGATAGCTGAATAGTATTCCATTGTGTAAATATACCACATTTTCTGTATCCATTCCTCTGTTGAGGGACATCTGGGATTGTTTCCAGCTTCTGGATATTATAAATATGGCTGCTATGAACATAGTGGAGCATGTGTCCTTATTACATGTTGGCCTCTATTCTTTTGAGGGTTAGGTGCATCTTCTCTGAGTGAACCCAGACCTGGCAGTCCTCTGCTGTGTATGTGTTGGGGGCCTCATATCAGCTGGTGTATGCTGCCTGGTTGGTGGTCCAGTGTCTGAGAGATCCTGGGGGTCCAGGTTAGTTGAGACTGCTGGTCCTACTACAGGGTCACCCTTCACCTCAGCTTCTTCCAGTTTTTCCCTAATTCAACCACAGGGGTCAGCAGCTTCTGTCCATTGGTTGGGTGCAAATATCTGCATCTGACTTTTTCAGTAGCTTTTTGGGTCTTTCAGAGGGCAGTCATGATAGGTCCCTTTTTGTGAGCGCTCCACAGCCTCAGTAATAGTGTCAGGACTTCAGACCTTCCCTTGAGATGGATCCCACTTTGGGCCTGTCACAGGACCTCCTTTTCCTCAGGCTCCTCTCAATTTCCATCCCTGCAGTTCTTTCAGACAGGAACAATTCTGGGTCAGAGTTTTGACTGTGGGATGGCAACCCCATCCCTCATTTGATGCCCTGTCTTCCTGCTGGAGGTGGGCTCTACAAGCTCCCTCTCCTCTCTGTAGGACATTTCATATAAGGTCCATCCTTTTGAGTCCTGAGAGTCTTTCACCTCACAGGTCTCTGGTGCAATCTGGAGGGTCTCCCCACCTCCTACCTCCTGAGCTTGCCTGTTTCTATTCTTTCTGCTCTCTCTCAGGGCTTCAGTCCTTTTCCCTCACCCAATACCAGATCATGTTTCCCTCTTCTCCTCCCTGTTCCCTTTACTTCCCAGGTCCCTCCCTCCCTCCCCCCTTGTGATTGCTTTCTTCTCTCTTTCAAGTGGGACTGACTTGGGCCCTTCAGCTTTTTGACATTTTTTAGTTCTGTGGACTGTATTATGGGTATTCTGTAATTTTTTTTGGCTAATATCCACTTATTAGTGAGTACATACCATGCATGTCCTTTTGGGTCTGAGTTACCTCGCTCAGGATGATATTTTCATGTTCCATCTATTTGCCTGCAAATTTTATGAAGTCATTGTTTTTAATAGCTGAGTAGTATTCCATTGTGTACCACATTTTCTGTATCCATTCCTCTGTTGAGGGACATCTGGGTTGTTTTCAGCTTCTGGCTATCACAACCAAGGCTGCTATGAACATAGTGGAACACGTGTTCCTGTGGCATGGTGGGGCATCTTTTGGGTATATTCTCAAGAGTGGTATAGCTGGGTCTTCAGGTAGATCTATTTCCACTTTTCTGAGGATTTTCTCTGACTGATTTCTAGAGTGATTGTACCAGTTTGCAATCCCACCAACAATGGAGGAGTGTTCCTCTTTCTCCACATCCTTGCCACCATGTGTTGTCACCTAAGGTTTTGCTTTTAGCCATTCTGATTGGTGTAAGGTAGAATCTCTGTTGTTTTGATTTGCATTTCTCTGATCACTAGGGACTTTAAACATTTCTTTAGGTGCTTCTGAGCCATTTGAGATTCCTCTGTTGTGAATTCTCTGTTTAGTTCTGTACCCCATATTTTGATTGGGTTGTTTGGTTTTTTCATGGTTAGCTTCTTGAGTTCTTTATATATTTTGGATATTAGCCCTCTAACATATGTGGAGTCAGTGAAGATTTTTTTCCCAATCTATAGGTTGCCAATTTGTCTTATCAACACTGTCCTTTTCCTTACATAGGCTTTCCAATTTCATGAGGTCCCATTTATCAATTTGTAATCTTAGAGCATGAGCCACTGGAGTTCTGTTTAGGAAATTTTCCCTTGTGCCAATGAGTTCAAGGCTCTTTCCCACTTTCCCTTCTATTAGATTCAGTGTGTCTGGTTTTATGTTGAGGTCCTTGATCCACTTGGACTTGAACTTTGTGCAAGGTGACAAATATGAGTCTATTTTCTTTTTTCTACATACATACAGCCAAGCCAGTTAGAACAGCACCATTTATTGGAGATACTTTCTTTTTTCCATTGTATTTTTTGGCTTGTTTGTCAAAAATCAAGTGTGCACATAGGAAGTGTGTGGTTTTATTTCTGGGTCTTCAGTTCTATTCCATTGATCTACCTGCCTGTCACTGTACCAATACCATGCAGTTTTTATCACTACTGGTCTGTAGTATAGCTTGAGGTCAGAGATGGTGATTCTGCCAGCTGTTCTTTTATTGTTGAGAATAGTTTTCACTATTCTGGATTTTTTGCCTTTCCAGATGAATTTGAAAATTGTTCTTTCCATGTCTTTGAAAAATTGTGTTGGGATTTTGATGGGGATTGCATTGAATCTGTAGATTGCCTTAGGTAGGATGGCCATTTTTACTATATTAATTCTGCCAATACATGAGCACGGGAGATCTCTCCAATTTCTGAAATCTTCATTTTCTTTCTTGAGAGATTTGAAGTTATTTTCATATAGATCCTTCACTTGTTTGGTTATAGTTACCCCAAGATATTTTATATTATTTGTGGCAATTGTGAAGGGAGTTGTTTCCCTAATTTCTTTCTCAGCCTGTTTATCATTTGTTTAAAGGAAGGCTACTAATTTATTTAAGTTAACTTTATATTTGGCCAATTTGCTGAAGTTGTTTATCAGCTGGAGAAGTTCTCTGGTAGAATTTTTGGGGTCGCTTATGTATACTATCCTATCATCTGCAAATAGTGATACCTTTATTTCTTCTTTGCCAATTTGTATCCCCTTTGATGTCTTTTTGTCGTCTTATTGTTCTATCTATCACTTCGAGTACTATATTGAATAGATATGGGGAGAGTGGGCATTTTTGTATTTTCTCCGATTTTAGTGGTATTACTTCAATTATCTCCCATTTAATTTGATATTGGCTGTTGGTTTGCAGTAAGTTGCTTTTATTATGTTTAGGTATGGGCCTTGAATTCCTCTTCTCTTCAATACTTTTAACATGAAGGGATGTTGTGTTGTATTTTGTCAAATGCTTTTTCTGCATCTAAGGAGATGATCATGTGATTTTTTCTTTGAGTTTGTTTATATAGTGGATTACATTAATGGATTATCATATATTGAACCAATCTTAAATCCCTGAGATGAAGTCTACTTGATCATGTCACAACAATATAAAGTATCTTGGTGTGACTCTAACCAAACAAGTGAAAGATCTGTATGACAAGAACTTCAAGTTTCTGAAGAAAGAAATCGAAAAAGACCTCAGAAGATGGAAAGATCTCCCATGGTCATGGATTGGCAGGATTAATATAGTTAAAATGGCCATCCTGCTGAAAGCAATCTACAGATTCAATGCAATCCCCATCAAAATCCCAACTCAATTCTTCATAGACTTAGAAAGAGCAATTCTCAAATTCATATGGAATAACAAAAAACCCAGAATAGCAAAAAATATTCTCAACAATAAAAGGACTTCTGGGGGAATCAGCATCCCTGACCTCAAGCTGTATTACAGAGCAGTAGTGATAAAAACTGCATGGTATTGGTACAGTGACAGGCAGGTAGATCAATGGAATAGAATTGAAGACCCAGAAATGAACCCACACACTTATGGTCACTTGATCTTTGACAAAGGAACTAAAACCATCCAGTGGAAAAAAGACAGCATCTTCAACAAATGGTGCTGGTTCAACTGGTGGTCTACATGTAGAAGATTGTGAATTGATCCATTCTTATTTCCCTGTACGTAGCACTGCTGTCATTGTGTCCCTTAAGTTTGGGTATGATGTGTCAGCATTTTCATTAAATTCCAGGAAGTCTTTAATTTCTTTCTTTATTTTGTCCATGACCAAGTTATCATTGAGTAGAGAGTTGTTCAGTTTCCATGTGTATGTGGGCTTTCTGTTGTTTTGATTATTATGTGACTAGGGGATTTTCTTTTCTGGTTCCGTTTATTTGGTGTTCTATAGGCTTCTTGTGCCTTTACGGCCATCTCTTTCATTAGGTTGGGGAAGTTTTCATCTATGATTTTGTTCAAGACATTTTCAGGTCCTTTTAGCTGGGAATCTTCATTCTATATTCCAGTTATTTTTAGATTTAGTCTTTTCATCGTGTCCTGAATTTCCTGGATGTTTTGGGAAGGAGTGTTTTATGTTTTGAATTTTCTTTGACAATTGTGTCAATCTCTTCTACAGATTCTTCTACACCTGAGATTCTCTCTTCTATGGCTTATGTTCTGTTGGTGATACTTAGTTCTGTAATTTCTTACCTCTTTCCTAGGTTTTCCATTTCCAGGTTTGCCTCCATTTGTGTTTTCTTTATTGTTTCTACTTCCACTTTTAGGTCTTAGACTGCTTTATGCAATTCCTTCACTTGTTTGATTGTGTTTTTCTGTTTTTCTTTAAGGGATTTATTTGTTTCCCCTTTAAGGTCTACTACCTGTTTATCTGGGTTTTCCTGTATTTCTTTCTGTGAGCTATTTATATCTTCCTTAAAGGACTCTATTGTCTTCATGAGATAGGATTTTAGGTCAGCTTCCTGATTTTCAGGTATGTTGGTGTATTCAGGGCTTGCTGTGGTTGGGAGAACTTCGTTCTGATGATGCCCACGCATATTGGCATCTGTTGCTTATGGTCTTGTGCTTGCCTCTCAACATCTGGATATCCCTGGTGTTTGCTGGTCTGGATAACTCTATCTGGAGCCTGCCTCTTTTGTCCCTGGGTTGTTTCAGGTCTCCTGGTAGGCCTACTGCCCTGGCTGTAGCAGACCTCCTGTGGGGCCTTCCAACTGGGGGTTCTTCAGAGGGGCAGAGAAGCTGCTGATCTGTTGCCCTAGCTGCAGCAGATCTCCTGGGGGGCCTTCAGACTGTTTGGTCTTCAGTGCAGCAGTCAAGTTGTTGTCCTGTGTGAAGATGTTCAAGGGGGGGGTTTGCTATGGACTGTGGTTTCTGTTTTCCTCTGTGCTGCAGAACTCCAGGGAGGCTTTCAGTCTATTGGGTCAGTTACTGTGCATGCCCCAGACCCCCCCCCCCCAGGGGGTGTCTTCAGACTGTGGTGTCAATTTCCCAGTTTCCCTGTGTACAGAGGAACTCCTGGGACGCCTTCAAGCTGTGGTGTCTTCAGGGGAGCAGACAAGCTGGGGATCAGTTGCTCAGTTGCCCTATGTGTATCGGATCTCCTGTGATGCCTTTAGGCTGTAGTGTCAGTTGCCCTGACTGCAGTGGCTGTCCTGGGATGCATCAGGATGTGGTATCTTCGGGGGAATAGACTATCAGTCTGTCCCAGATGAAAGGACTAGGTGGAAGGGGAGTGGAATTCAGCAGGCAGGGGTTTGGGGGGTGATGTGTTCCCAGAGTCCACTGGGTTCCCAGTGGCAGCTGTGGGACTTCAGGAGGGTTCTTATGAAATGCTCTGACTGCAGCAGGGTTTTCTGGGATGCCTCAGGACATGGTGTCTTCAGGGGAGCAGACTAGCTAGTAGTCTGTCCCAGCAGAAAGGACCAGGCAGAAGGGCAAAAGTTAAATTATTAAATTTATTCAAAACCACACAGTTTATTTATTCCAAGCAACATTTTTGCATAGCTTTGTTCTAAGTTCCACAAAGATTAGATATTTTCTTTATATTTTTCTGATATATATGTGTGTGTGTGTGTGTGTGTGTGTTTATTTCCACCTTTTAGCTCTTAAAGCATGTTTTACTTTCTATGCATTCTATATTATTGAACCAGAAATCAACTTAGCTTCCCCTTTGTATATGAGTCCTCTTCCTCTGCTGAACACTGGGGGTTCTCCATACATCACTGTCTCAAGGTCAGTGGAGTTCTAAGAGCTTCCTTCTGGAAGCTGGTAGCAGAGAAATCTCCTCTCTGCCTTTCCTGTTTGGAACATCTGTTTCTTGTTTCTGTGGTACTTGGTGAGATAGCCTAAGATGTCAGGAGGCAGAAAAGATAACAATAAAAGTGTCCTGAATGACATTGAGTTGTATTTATTGCTCAATGGTAGATGGCTGGAGGAAAGACAAGTCTAGTCTGAAGGGGGTATCATGGGCCATAGTTGCTCAATGACTGTGACAGTCATCAAAGACTAAGCAAAGAAGTCCAGGCTATGGGCTGTTTCCTAATGTGTTAAGCACTTTATTTATGCAAACCTGAGCTTGAGTCAATTGGCTCGTAGGACAATAATCAGCTAAATCTGAATGCATGGGGGAAAAAAGCAGATCCAGCACTACTTGTTATTTAAAAAATGTCTCTGAACTGGGATTCCAGCTCTGTTGGTAAATTGCTTGCTGTATCACCAAAGGGCATGAGTTTGATACCCTGAACCCATGTAAACTAGCCAGGCATGAAAGGATGTAGGAATATGCTTATGATTCCAGTGCTGGGAATTGAGGACAGCTGGGGCTTATTGTGTAGTTAGCCTGGATTGATGGCTTAGTTTAAGTGGGAGACCCTCTCTAAAATCAAGCACCTGATGCATGCCAGCTAAGGTTGACTTCTGTGCTTCTATGTGTATATGTCCACGTTCACACACAGACACACAGGCACATAGACACACACACATACACACACACACCCTCATGCTCTCACCACTGATGAGCATGAATTAACTATCATGAATTGAAATACCCACAAACTACAGACACATTGCATTAAATCAGTTTTGGATGTCTAACCAAAGCAGGTGTGAATTTATAACATGATAGCCAAAGCAAGGGACATACTATAGATGAGTCAGAAAATTTACCCTCAGTGGAAAATTTAGTGGGGCAGATGGAAAATAGTGTACATAAATGGAGAGCCATGGAACATCTTATTTCTCCCATTTTTACCCTGATGTTGGCTGAGGGTTTTTTTTTTTTTTTTAAATCAAAAATTGCAAGTTCTTTGCTCTGGACCAGCAGTTCTCAGCCTGTGGGTCTTGACCCTGGTTGGAGGGTTCTATAGGGGTTGCATATCTGATATTTACGTTGCAATTCATAGCATTAGCAAAATTACAGTTATGCAGTAGCAACGAAGTAATTTTATGGTTGGGGTTTCCACAACATAAGGAACTGTATTTAAGGATTACAGCATTATAAAGGTTGAGAGCCACTGCTCTAGACTTCAATATGTACAGTTTATGGTTAACCTTGCAATGTCGGTAGAGCAGGGACATTGTCTTTATGAGCTCAGTCCACCATCTTGGTGGGGCACTCTTATAGTTCATCAACTGGCTGTAGCTACTTTAATACCTGTGGGCATGACTGCACCCATAGCAGTGAAAAAATCTAGCTTTCTCTTAATAGCCCTTACCTCATCCTTCTTGTCCCTTGGGAAGGATGAGAGATGGGCCATAAATAAATAAACAGTAATTTTCTCTTGGCCTTTGCTCATACAGTATGGACACAGTGCTGATTCCATGCCAAATGGACATTTTAGCTAATGAACATGAGTTTTTATTAAAAAAGAACTTGCCTCTTGGGAATGGTCATGATAAAGGAAGTGGATCTGCCTCCATTCTTTACAAATCTACTTCCTGGAGGATAGTGTCACTGCTGCCCTGCAGCTTAAATCCCTTTTGGCAAATGGGTTCTCACTTGCCTTTTGAATTTCAAGGCTCTGATGACAATTGATCTCTTCTTGTGACCAGGGTTAGCTTAACTTTTGGATGTAGAAGTAAATTCATTTCAGTTAGCCGGGCAAGGTGTTTTAGTTTTCTTTTAGATGTCCTTCTCATTTCTTCTTAAATGGCATCTCTGTCTTCAGGCCTGGTTTGTTATATGGGCATACTATAGATTTTGGTTTGAGGCTGGCCCTTTCTTTAAGGGTAATGAGTTATTGTTCCATCACAGAACTATTTAGCATGTCTGTTTTTGCTTCCCCCTTTCTTCCTCTCTCCCCTTTCTAAGCTTTATCTAGTAGTGTAATAAGCAGTTGTGCACTTTTAGAATAGAGCTGGGCTCTAAGACAATATGATCTACACGAACTGTTTTCTGAAATTTTATAGACACCAATAGTTATTTTATATTGACCAAGAAGGTTTAATAAATGTTAATCAACAAATAAGTCCTTAATACTTTGAATGTTTAATGTGTATATTTACATGTGGATACTAACTTCACCTTTTTAGTTATACATAGGTATCCATACCCATGTGTGCTCCTGGGGTGCGTGTTTTCTGCAGATTATTTGTGCTGACAAGGTGATTCATGTTAGAAAATGTTTTCAATTAATCTCAAGATTAAGAAAGATGGGCTAGGATTGGGAGAACTGTTGCTCCACTTTCTACTTCTGCAAATACTTCCTCAGGCAACCTGGGGAGATCAAGGAGCTTGCTCATAAGGTTGCGCTCTGACCCCTTATCGTGGGAAATTCTGAGTGTTAAGTGGGCAGTGTACAGAAATTCTCAGCTCAGTGACTAGCCATTGTAAGGCTTCAGCAATACTCTTCATTACCATTGCTACATTGTTATCATTTATTTAACATTTAAAAGGTTTTATTTTTAGTAATGTATATTGTCACACAAATTATGGGCTTCATTGTGACATCTTCAAATGTGACTATATTTTGCTTGACTATATTCACTCTTATTGTTACCCTGCCTTCTTCGCCTCTTGCTGGCGTCCTTCTTCTTCACAAACTTTCTCCTATTCTAGATCATCTCCCTTAATAGTTCTCTAGTTCTCTCTCTCTCTCTCTCTCTCTCTCTCTCTCACACACACACACACACACACACACACACACTCTCTCTCACACACACCCCTAGATATCCCATCTGCAAGAAAAATTTCAATATTTTCTTCAAAAGTATGTCTTATTTTGCTTAACATGAAGGTCTCTAGATCCATCCATTTTGATGAAAATAGCATAGTTTTGTTCTTTAAAAAAACTGTGTGCTTGCACTTGTGCATGAGCATGTGGAGGCCAGAGGTTGTGAAGGCCAGGTGCCGCCTTCACTTATTCTCTGCCTTTATTTTTTGAGATTTATTCATTTATTTTTATTTTATGTGTATAGGTATTTTGTTTTCATGTATTATTGGTGTACCATGTGCAGTACCCACAGGGTCCAGAAGAGGGTGAAGGATACTTTGGAATGTTGTGTATATTTGGGAAGAAGGGCACCAATAAAGGGGGGTCAGGAAAGGGAAATGAATCTAAATATAGCCAAGCACATGATACTCATATTGGAATATGTCACCATAGAACCCATCATTTTATGAGATGAGTATTCACTCCTAAAACTACTAATGGCTACGAGGTACCACATGGGTGCTGGGAATGGAACCTGGGTTGACTGTAATAGCAATGAGTGATTTTTAACCATGATTCATCTCTCTACTCTTCTACCCCAATCCTTATTTTTCTAAGACAGGGTCTCTCACCTGAAGTTCATTGATTCACTATAGTGGCTTTTGAGAAAGCCCCCAAAGAATTGTACCTTGACTTCCCAGCCTGGCTTTTTACATGGGTGCTGGGGGATCCAAACTTAGACCCTCATGTTTGCAAAACAAGCATTCTGCCCCTTGCCACTCATGAGCCATTTATTCAGACCAGATTTACTTTTTATTAATGGCTGAGTATAATGTTCTATTGTGAACATTTACCACATATTCTTCCTCCATTTCCCTGTAGATGAACCCCTAGGTTGAGTCTCAGTCATGGCTATTTAGTGAGCTTAATGATAAACATGGATGTAAGAGGATATGTGTAGTATAGTTTGGAGTCCTTTGGGTAAATAAGCAGGAGTTGTCTAGCTGGGTCCTCTGGTGGTTCTATTTTAGCCCTTTGAAGACCATTTGTACTGATATCCATAGTGCTGTACTAATTTATATTGCATGAGTAGTGTATAAAGGCTCTCCCACCCCATATTCCTTAGCAGCATTCGTTTCTTTGCCTAGTAATGGCTATCCTGATTGGGAAGAAATGGGATCTCAACCTTTGACTGGCATTTCCTTGATGGATGTTGAACACTTCATATATTTCAAATGACAATAACAATACTGCTTTATTGCTTATTGTCTTCATCTCCTCCTCTTGAATTCTGTTTTCAGAGAATTCTGGTTCCTTTCATGGAATAAATGCATCTAGAATTATTGAATTTGATTCCTCCTGCTTTTCAGAGGAAACCAATAAAAACAAATGGAACATTCCTCATCCCTTGGTTGACCCATAGTTCCTATTTATGTCAATAACTAAGCTGATATGTAATTCCCTTCCATAGTCATGGGTGGAAAGACTAAAGGTAGACACTAAGATGATTCTGATTATTCATATAAACCTTCTTGTTCTTAGAATTGTGAGAAGCAATGCTTTTAAGTCTTGTAGATGAATCTTCTGTCCTTTCCAGTGGGTATACTGTTATTAATTCAGGCTAACCTGGGAGAAGACAAAATGACAATTTATGGATGGAATAACAAGGGAAACTTTCCTATGAAGAGTGAGTTAATGAGCTCTGGTTACTACCCTCATCTATGGTATGTAGCATCATTCCAAGTAGGACAGGACTTTGGACCCTTGAAAATAAAACTAGATGAATTTAACCACCTGGAAACATGAAGGAACTGAAATAAACATTGACTGAGAACTACTTATAGTGCCTGGTTCAATCTCATTGCCTCACCCACTCATCTGAAAAATCTCCTATAGAACACATGGGTGTACACACACACAAACACACACACACACACACACACACACACATTAAAAAAGAAAGAAAATAAAATTATGCTTTTGTTTTTGCTGAATGGCTAGCCCATAATTTACATGACTTTCAGGTTTAGGAACATTTAAATTAGAAAGTAACACTGAATTTGGCTTAGTTAGGGTTTCCATTGCTGTGAACAGACACCATGGCCAAAGCAACTCTTATAAGGACAACATTTAACTGGGGCCTGCTTTATCATCAAGGCGGGAGCATGGCAACATCCAAGCAGGCATAGTGCAGGAGGAGCTGAGAGTTCTATGTCTATAAATGCAGCTGGGAGAGGACTGGCTCCCATATGGCTCGGAGAAGGGTCTCAAAGCACACCTCCATAGTGCCCCCTTCCTTCAACAAAGCCATACTACTCCAACGAGGCCACACTTCCTAATAGTGCCACTTTCTGGGCCAAGCATATTTAAGCCATCATACAAGGCAAACATATCATAAAACAGAGCTGATAAAGTAGCTGTGTTTGTGAATGCACAGTGATATTTAGAGGAATGGGTGAATAATAGTGACTACAACACTATGACATAGTAGGTAAAATTTCAAAGGCAAATTACTGAGATAGATTTACATGTGTGAAAAGAAGCCACCATGGGACATGGCATACTGCATGGAAAAGTGTCCCGAAAAGGGAATCCCTTAGTTATATACATACATACATACATACATACATACAAACAAACATACATACATACATGCATTTGTACACTACACACATACATACACACACACACTACACTGTGCGCGCGCGCGCACACACACACACACACATAAACACGCATGCTACAACAAAAAGGACTCATTAAAATGAAATGACAACAGTGTGTAAGGGTTGGGGAAATGGCACAGCAAATGAGAGCATTTACTGTATGTCTTAGTCAGGGTTTCTATTCCTGCACAAACATTATGAACAAGAAGTAAGTTGGGGAGGAAAGGGTTTGTTGAGCTTACACTTCCATGCTGCTCTTCAACACCAAAGGAAGTCAGGACTGTAACTCAAGCAGGTCAGGAAGCAGGAGCTGATGCAGAGGCCATGGAGGGATGTAACTTACTGGCTTGCTCAGCTGGCTTTCTTATAGAGTCCAAGACTACCAGACAACAGATGGTACCACCCACAAGAGGCCCTCCCCCTTTGATCACTAATTGAGAAAATACCTTACAGCTGGATCTCATGGAGGCATTTTCTCAACTGAAACTCCTTTCTCTGTGATAACTCCAGCTTGTGTCAAGTTGACATAAAACCAGCCAGGACAATTGACCCCTTGTCAACTTGACACACAAATACATCACTATTAAGCCTCAATCCTTACTTTCTTATTCACCCACAAGATCTAAATAACTTTAAAAGTCCCAGTCTTTGCAAATTCTTACATATTAAAATTTCAATCCCTTTAAAAATATCCAGTCTATTAGAATTCAGTCTTTTTTACCATTAAAAGTCTTTTAACTGTGGGTTCCACTAAAATACTTTCTTCAAGAGAGAATAAACATCAGGGCATATTCACAATCAAAAGCAACATCAGACAGGGACTGAGGAACAGCCAGGAGGTAAGATCCTTCCGGTTTCCATCTGTGGCTGGAGACCTCTGCCTGGGCCACCAAGGCTCCATAGCCAAACAGTGCCAGGAGAAAGTAAGCCGCCCACGAGTCTGGAAAAGACAGCGAGAGTTGGGCTCCAGAAACAGGGACTGAGGAAGAGCCAGGAGGTAAGAGCCTACTGGTTTCCATCTGTGGTGGGAGAACTCTGCCTGGGTCACCAGGGCTCCATAGCCAAATAGTGCTGGGAGAAAGCTAGCCTCCCAGGAGTAGGAGCAAGACTGACTGCTCAGATGGACCCACCTGGAATACCCAGATCACAGGGACTGAGGAACTGGGGTCTGGTTTCTTTCAATGGCTGGAAAGCAAATCCTGTGGCATAAGGCTCCATACTCAAATAGTGCTAGGAGAGAGCTGGTATACCAGGAGTGCTGACACACCTGTAAGCACAGAGAGAACTGGTCTCCAAGGAGAACTGACACCTAGGCTTGCAGGAAAGACAAGCCACAGTCAGAGAGAGAAAGACCAGCTAACACCGGAGATAACAAGATGGCGAAAGGCAAGGGCAAGAACACAAGGAACAGAAAGCAAGACTACTTGGCATCATCAGAACCCAGCTCTCCCACCACAGCAAGCCGTGGATACCCCAACACACCAGAAAAGCAAGACTCAGACTTAAAATCACATATCAAGAGGATGAAAGAAGATTTTAAGAAGGAAATAAATAACTCCCTTAAATTCAAGAGAACACAGGTAAACAACTGGAAGCCCTTAAAGAGGACACACAAAAATCCCTTGAAGAATTACAGGAGAACACAATCAAATGGGCAGAATTACAGGAAAACACAATCAAACAAATGAACAAAACTATTCAGGAATTAAAAACAGAAATAGAAACAATAAAGAAATCTCAAAGGGAGACAACCCTGGAGTTAGAGAACCTAGGAAAGAAATCAGGAGTCATAGATGAAAGTATCACCAACAGAATACAGGAGATGGAAGAGAGAATCTCAGGTGTGGAAGATATCATAGAAAACATGGACACAACAGTCAAAGAAAACACAAAATGCAAAAAGGTCCTAAACCAAAACATCCAAGATATCCGGGATGCAATGAAAAGACAGAACCTGAGGATAATAGGTATAGAAGAGAGTGAAGACTCCCAACTTAAAGGACCAATAAATATCTTTAACAAAATTATAGAAGAAAACTTCCCTAACCTAAAGAAAGAGATGAACATGAATATACTAGAAGCCTACAAAACGCCAAATAGACTGGGCTAGAAAAGAAATTCCTCCCGTCACATTATAGTCAAAACACCAAATAGACAAAATAAGGAAAGAATATTAAAAGCAGTAAGGGGAAAAGGGTAAGTAACATACAAAGGCAGACCTATCAGAATTACACCAGACTTCTCACCAGAGACTATGAAAGCTAGAAGATCCTGGGCAGATCTCATTCAGACTTTAAGAGAATACAAATGCCAGCCCAGGATGCTATACCCAGCAAAACTCTCAATAATCATAGATGGTGAAACCAAAATATTCTATGACAAATCCAAATTTGCACAGTATGTTTCCACAAACCCAGCCCTACAAAGAATAGTAGACGAAAAACGCCAACTCAAGGAGGGAAACTACACCCAAGAAAAAGCAAGAAAGCAATCTTTCAACAAACTCAAAAGAAGATAGCCACACAAACATATAAACAACATCGAAAATAACAGGAAGCAACAATCACTATTCTTTCGTATCTCTTAACATCAATGGTCTCAATTCCCCAATAAAAAGACATAGACTGACAGACTGGATCCATAAACAGGACCCACCATTTTGGAGCATCCAGGAAATGCACCTTGGTGTTAAAGACAAACACTACCTCAGAGTAAAGGGCTGGAAAACAATCTTCCAGGCAAATGGCTCCAAGAAACAGGCTAGGGTAGCCATTCTAATACTGGATAAAATCGACTTTCAACTAAAAGTCATCAAAAAAGATAAAGAAGGACACTTCATACCAACAAAGGAAAAATCTACCAAGAATAACTCTCAATTCTGAACATCTATGCCCCTAATACAAGGGCTCCCACATTCATAAAAGAAATTTACTAAAGTTCGAAGCACACATTGCACCTCACACAATAATAGTGGGAGACTTCAACACCACACTATCAACCATGGACAGATCTTGGAAATGTAAAGTAAACAGAGACACAGTGAAACTAACAGATGTTATGAACCAAATGGGTTTAACATATATCTATAGAACATTTCATCCTACATCAAAAGAATATACCTTCTTCTCAGCACCTCATGGTACCTTCTCCAAAATTGATCATATAATTGGTCACAAAACAAATCTCAACAGATATAAGAAGATTGAAATAATCCCATGCCTCCTATCAGTTCACTAAGGAATAAGGCTGGTCAACAACAACAACAGAAAGCACACATACACATGGAAGCTGAACAATGCTCTGGTCAATGATAACTTAGTCAAGGAATTAATAAAGAAAGAAAATAAAGACTTCCGAGAATTTAATGAAAATGAAAGTACAACTTACCCAAACCTATGGGACACAATGAAAGCAGTGTTAAGGAGAAAACTCATAGCTCTGAATGCCTCCAAAAAGAAACTGGAGAGAGCATATACTAGCAGCTTAACAGCACACCTGAAAGTTCTAGAACAAAAAGAAGCTAATACACAGAAGAGGAGTAGAAGGCAGGAAATAATCAAATTAAGGGCTGAAATCAACCAAGTAGAAACAAAAAGAACTATAGAAAGAATCAACAAAAGCAGGAGCTGGTTCTTTGAGAAAATCAACAAGATAGATAAACCCTTAGCCAGACTAACCAGAGGGCAGAGAGACAGTATGCAAATTAACAAAGTTAGAAATGAAAAGGGACATATAACAACAGATTCTGAAGAAATTAAAAAAATCATCAGATCCTACTACAAAAGCCTATACACAACAAAATTGGAAAATCTGGAGAAAATGGACAAGTTTCTAGACAGATACCAATTACCAAAGTTAAATCAGAATTAGATAAACCATCTAAACAGTCCCATAACCCCTAAAGAAATAGAAGCAGTCATTAAATGTCTCCCAACCAAAAAAAAGCCCAGGACCAGATGGATTCAGTGCAGGATTCTATCAGACCTTCAAAGAAGACCTAATACTAATGCTCTTCAATCTATTCCACAAAATAGAAACCGAAGGAACACTCCCCAATTCATTCTATGAGGCTACAGTTACAATGATACCAAAGCCTCACAAAGACCCAACAATAAAAGAAAACTTCAGACCAATTTCACTTATGAATATCAATACAAAAATACTCAATAAAATTCTTGCAAACTGAATCCAAGAACACATCAAAACAATCATTCACCATGACCAAGTAGGCTTCATCCCAGGGATGCAGGGATGGTTCAATACCTGGAAATACATCAATGTATTCCACTACATAACCAAACTCAAATATAAAAACCACATGGACATTTCGTTAGATGCTGAAAAAGCATTTGACAAAGTTCAACATCCCTTCCTGATAAAAGTCTTAGAAAGATCAGGAATTCAAGGAGCATACCTGAACATAGTATAAGCAATATACAGCAAACTAGTAGCCAACATCAAACTAAATGGAGAGAAACTCGAAGCAATCTGACTAAAATCTGTCAGGCAAGGCTGACAGATTAAAACTAGGCAAGGCTGCCCCCCCTCCCCTCTCTCTCTCTTCAATTTAGTACTTGAAGTTATAGCTAGAGCAATTAGACAACAAAAGGAGGTCAAAGTGATACAAATTGGAAAGGAACAAATCAAAATATACTATTTACAGATAATATGATGGTATACTTACGTGACCTGAAAAACTCCACCAGAGATCTGCTACAGCTGATAAACACTTTCAGCAAAGTGGCTGGATACAAAATTAACTCAAGCAAATCAGCAGCCTTCCTATACTTGAAGGATAAACAGGCTGAGAAAGAAATTAGGGAAATGACACCCTTCACAATTGTCACAAACAATATAAAATATCTTGGTGTGACTCTAACCAAACAAGAGAAAGATCTGTATGACAAGAACTTCAAGTCTCTGAAGAAAGAAATCGACGAAGACCTCAGAAGATGGAAAGATCTCCCATGCTCATGGATTGGCAGGATTAATATCGTTAAAATGGCCATCCTTCTGAAAGCAATCTACAGATTCAATGCAATCCCCATCAAAATTCCAAATCAATTCTTCATAGACTTAGAAAGAGCAATTCTCAAATTCATATGGAATAACAAAAACCCAGAATAGAAAAAAATATTCTCAACAAAAAAGAACTTCTGGGGGAATCAGCCTCCCTGACCACAAGCTATACTACAGAGCAGTAGTGATAAAAACTGCATGGTATTGGTACAGTGACAGGCAGGTAGATCAATGGAATAGAATCAAAGACCCAGAAATGAACCCACACACTTATGGACACTTGATCTTTGACAAAGGAACTAAAACCATACAGTGGAAAAAAGACAGCATCTTCAACAAATGGTGCTGGTTCAACTGGCGATCTATGTGTAGAAGATTTCGAATTGATCCATTCCTATCTCCCTGTACAAAGCTCAAGTCCAAGTGGATCAAGGACCTCCACATACAACCAGATACACTGAATCTAATAGAAGAGAAAGTGGGGAAAAGTCTCGAACACATGGCACAGGGGAAAAGTTCCTGAACAGAACACCAATGGCTTGTGCTCTAAGATCAAGAATCAACAGATGGGACCTCATGAGATTACAAAGCTTCTGTAAGGCAAAGGACACAGTCATTAGGACAAAATGGCAACCTACAGATTGGTAAAAGATCTTTACCAATCCTACATCTGATAGAGGGCTAATATCCAATATATACAAAGAACTCAAGAAGCTAGGCTCCAGAGACCCAAATAGCCCTATCAAAAAATGGGGAACAGAGCTAAACAGAGAATTCTCAACTGAGGAAACTTGAATGGCCGAGAAGCACCTAAAGAAATGTTCAACATCCATAGTCATCAGGGAAATGCAAATCAAAACAACCCTGAGATTCCACCTCATACCAGTCAGAATGGCTAAGATCAAAAATTCAGGTGACAGCAGATGTTGGTGAGGATGTGGAGAAAGAGGAACACTCCTCCACTGCTGGCGGGAATGCAAGTTGATACAACCTCTCTGGAAGTCAGTTTGGTGGACCCTCAGAAAAAATGAACATAATACTACCTGAAGAACCAGCTATACCACTCCTGGGCATATACCCAGAAGATGCTCTAACATGTAATAAAGATACAGGCTACAGTATGTTCATAGCAGCCATATTTACAATAGCCAGAAAGTAGAAACAACCCAGATGTCCTTCTACAGAAGAATGGATACAGAAAATGTGGTACATTTACACAATGGAATACTACTCAGCTGTTAAAACAATGACTTCATGAAATTCACAGACAAATGGATGGATCTTGAAAATATCATCCTGAGCGAGGTAACATAGTCACAAAAGAATGAACATGGTATGTATTCACTGATAAGTGGTTATTATCCCAAAAGTTCAAAATACCCAAGAATCACTTCACAACAACCATAGGGCTGAGTGTGAGTTTCCAGATGGAGGACTTGGAGAAGGGACTGAAGGACATGAGGGAGTATGCAGCCCCAGGGAGGTAGCAACAGTGGAAACTGGGCTGATCCCTCGATACTCCCGGAGATTGGATCACCAACCAAAGAATACACATGGAGGGACCCATGGTGTTGGCCACATATGTGGCAGAGGAGGGTCTTGTTACCCATCAGGGGGAGAAGAGGCCCTTGGGCCTGAGGATGTTATATCCCCCAGCATAGGAGAATGCTAAGGAGGGATGATAAGAGTGGGTGGGTGGGTGGGTGGGTGATGGAATACCCCCATAGTGGCAGGGGGAGGGGGAGGGAATTTGGAGTTCCAAAGGGGAGATCTGGAAAGGGGGAAACATTTGAAATGTAAATAAAGTATGGGAAAAATAAGAGATTAAAAAAAAGCAAGACAAAAGCAAAATCAAACTCCAACAGTCCAATGTCTGGGATCCACTCACGATCTTCTGTATTCCTCCAAGGGCTTGAGTCACTTCTCCAGCTCTGCTCTTTGTAGCACATACCTTGTCTTCTAGGCTCCAGATGCCTGTACTGCCCAGCTGCTGCTGTTCTTGGTGGTCATGTCATGGTACTGGCATCTCCAAAACACTGCTGTCTTTTGCTGCAACTAGGTTTTACCGACAGCCTCTCATATGCTCTTTTCATGGTGCCAAGCCTCATCTCCTTTGCATGACTCCTGCAGTCCTGGGCCATCAATTGCAACTGAGGCTGTACCTTCACCAATGGCCTTCCATGGCCTCTCACTGCACCCAGGCCTCAACTGCTCTTCATGACTCCTTCATGCCTTCAAAACCAGTACCACCTGGGTGACTCTTACACATTACCAAGTCTAGCCACAGCACAATGTACAACCCTGGCTATCTCTGGAATGCAGCCTCTGTGCTCTCAGAAGATTTCACCCCAATGATGCTGGTTTCTTCTTAATCACCGCCTGTCAGTCATGTGGCCCACCTGCAGTAGGAACCACTATGATGTGCAAGTATGTGGTGGAGAGATGGAGAGAAAGAAATGGAATAGTTTTTAGCATTATGAAGAGAGCCAGAACTGGAGCCACAAGTGTGGAGAGGAATAGCCTGATGTGAATTGTTTGCCCTGCCATCTGAAGCCATTGTGTGGTCCCAGCCTGTGCTTACTGCTGAGGACAGCACGATGAGCAGCAGAGGGTTTGTGTCAATGTCTGTTGCTCATATTATCACTAAAGACCATGTCGAAGTATCTGGTCTGGGCTGCTGCCTGGGACAATGTTAATGTCCAAAGGCTGTGTAGAGCTGGCCCCACCCTTCACTGACTTCTGGATTTCCAAGACCTGTCCCCACCCCTCACCAGTCCACACCTAGCCTCCGCAGCATCGTAGAGCTGGCCTTGGTGGCAGGAGTATGGGTGAACTGGCCTGAGGGTGTGAGCATGAAAGAGCTGGCCCTGCCACTCATGTGTCCTGAGGTGGCACGGGTGAGGGAGAGATGCACCTGTGGTAGGCAGGAGAGCTGGCCCTGAGCTTATAAGAGAGAGGACGAGCAGGCCCTGTGCCTTACCTGGGCAGTGTGGTAGACCTGACTCTGCTGATGTGAATATGGGTGAGCCAGCCCTACCACTTGCTGGCTGCAGCATTGGGTGAGCTAGCAAGGACAGTGCTGGGGAGCTTGCACTGGTGGTTTGGGTGCTGGAGACCTGGCTGGCTAACCTGCTTGGCTGCCACCCAGGCCCAGATCTGGGACTCTGAGTTGGCTGACATCAGCATCTATCTCATTTGTGAACTCCTGGAGGCTGGTCTTGTAGATTCAAAGCTGCAGGATCTCCATGACACAGGGCAGTGGCAGGATGTTGAGAGGAGTCCTAATGAGGATTCATTATTATTTTTTTGATATTTTATTTACATTTCAAATGTTTTTCCCTTTCCAGGTCTCCCCTTTGAAACCCCCTATCCCTCCCCTCTCCCCTGCCTCGATGAGGGTATTCCCCCACACACCCATCCACTCCCATCTTCCCGTCCTGGCATTCCCCTATACTAGGACATCTAACACCCTCAGGCCCAAGGGCCGCTCCTCCCACTGACAGCCAAAAAGGTCCTCCTCTGCCACGTATGTGGCCAGCACCATGGGTCCCTCCATGTGTATTCTTTGGTTGGTGGTCCAGAGGACCCAGCTATACCACTCCTGGGCATATACCCAGAAGATGCTCCAACATGTAATAAGGACACATGCTCCACTATGTTCATAGCAGCCATATTTGTAACTGCCAGAAGCTGGAAACAACCCATATGTCCCTCAACAGAGGAATGGATACAGAAAATGTGGTACATTTACAGAATGGGATACTACTCACCTATTAAAAACAGTGACTTCATGAAATTCTTAGGCAAATGATGGAACTTGAAAATACCATCCTGAGTGAGGTAACTCAGTCACAAGAGAGGATTCATTATTGATGGAGTGTGTGTGTGTGTGTGTGTGTGTGTGTGTTTGTTTCGGGGGTGGAGTGAGTTGAGGGGGCTGGAGACTTCAGACCAGACCAATGACTCATTGCAGTGACATTTGCAAGTGGAAATATGAGGGCGCGGGGGAGTATTCTGTGGGGCACACTGCAGCACACTACAGCTTCCACAAGGAGATGTTTTATGTTGTGTTTATTATTTTTTTTTTTTGTTTTCTTTTTGGAGGGAGGTTGCAAGGGTAGAGGGTGGATGTGAAGTGACAGAGAGATATGTGGGATTGGGATACATAGTATGAAACTTAACAAAGAATCAATAAAAAGTTAATTTAAAAAATAAAATAAAGGAGACTAGAGAAGGACTCTTTGGAGTTGTATAAGCTATGTGTGTGTGTGAGTAACAATAATCCCCCATTTAGGAGCTTTATATCAGGCTTATGTATATAAGCAATCTAAAGGTAACTTCTTATGTAGTCTATGACAATAACTTGCTAGAAATCACAAAACAACAACAACAACAACAACAAACAAAGCAAACTTACAATCAACCAAACCCCCCCCCCCCAAAAAAAAAAATCGATCTTCATCTTTTGGCTTGACTGTGGAAAGATTTGCTTCCAACGCTCCTTCACATGGGTACTGGCTAATCATGCTCTGGCAGGCTTATTATGTTGAGATGTTTGGTGCTTCTTGTCAAAAAGGCATCCTTCTGTCCTTTACCATTGGAGTTTCTTTCTAGGGAAGCTCACAACCTGACAGACTGCTTCTTCAGAGTGAGAAAGTGAGGTGTTAGAGAGAAATGGAGGTGTGTGTGTGTGTGTGTGTGTGTGTGTGTGAGAGAGAGAGAGAGAGAGAGAGAGAGAGAGAGAGAGAGAGAGAATATACTTATTTTGTAAATGATTTACTGAAATACAGTGAAATACAGTTAAACACCATACAACTAACCCATTTAATTATTATAGCCAAATGGTTATCATGTAAGTGCAGAGTTAAAACCTGCCACTACAGCCATTTAAATAACACTTTTGTCACCCTCAAAGAATTACAATACTTTTTAGCTGTCATCCCCAAGCCCCAGTTCCCCCTTTCCCTCTATAGAACCTTTGGCAAACAGCAATCCATGTTTCATGTCCATAGATTTACAGAGGCATACAACATGCCCATAGAAGTGGCAGCAGCTCACCACTCCTGCTATTTTTCATTGCCTGAAAGTCACTTGGCGCATTAGTGTGGTGGTACACACCTGTAATTCCAGCATTTGGGAGACAGAAGCAGGAGAATCATAAGTTTGATGATCACTTCAGCTGCAATAGAAAGATTCCTATCTCAATGAAAAAATACAATACAAAAACCAGTTTTTTGGTTTTTTTGGATGCCATCTCACATACAACCAGAGATTCCCAGCCTAGGGCAGCAGGGCCTTGAGACCCACTTTGGAATAAGTTTGGAATAAGTTTGTCTCGTGAGTGAATCAGTTGGGGTTACAGGGATCACAGAGAAGGAAACTTATTGTACAGTTGATGGAGTATGAAAAGTTAGAAGAAAAGGCTCCTTAAAGAACCAAGCCTGCCTCTGAGATCTCTAATTTGAAACTTATGTGTACATGTAAGCAGAGTGACTTTGGAAGAGGAAGTGGTTCAATGGACCTCATTCTCTGCAGCTCCTGACTGCCTTGTGTATCAGACAATCTGCAAAAAGATGCACAGGGATTTTAGGTGATCATCCACCTCCTCTGATTTCTTCTCTTAGGCTGTGCTCTGGTTGGCTGAATAACAATGAAATGAATTCCATATTCGGATTCCTCTAGTTTGAAACACAGACACTATATTAATTAGCCACCACCCAAAACTGTGATGACATAGTTTTTTTTCGTGCTTTTAGTATCTAGGTTCCATGAGCTTGTCTGGAAATTTATTGACCATTCTTAGATAGTCACCTTCCGCAACACCTTAAAGACATCGTCCTTCATATCAAATACTTCCTTATGCTTGTCGTAATATTTTTCTGCAAACAAGACGTCCACTTCCTTTTCTTCTTTCTCCTCTTCTTCTTCCTTGTCTTCCTCCTTTCTTCTTCTCTTTCCCCACTTTCTTCCTCCTTTTTCCCTTCTCGTCCCTTTCTCCTTCTTCCTTCATTTTCTTCCCCTCTTGTTTTTTCCTCCTTCTCTTTCTTCCCTATCCTTGGTGTTTTTCCTCCTCTCTCTAGAAACATCTAACCTGGTGAATCAGTGAGTTTTATTGGGGGTTATAGTATGGGTGAAAGGCTACTTATAGGAGCAGAAATTACTCAAAGGCAGCTGCATCATCAAACCCCACCCCAATATGAGTGACAGCTAATAAAGGGTGGCAACTTGGGTTTCTGTGCACAACTTGTAGGCAGTTTAACAGGTTGGAGGTATCTCATTCAAGGAGGTACGTTGTTTGGTTCCCTGTCTGGGGCAAGAAGACATTTGTTCATGCTTCCCCAAGAACAGTGACACATCTTCTCCTCAGTCTTCCTCCTTTCTCCATCCTCTTCCTGTTCTTCTCCCTTCTTTCTTCTTCTTTCTCTTTGTTCCTCCTTTCCCTTTCTTGATCTCTTCTTCTCCTTCTCCTTCTTTCTCCTTCCTGCTTTCTCCAATCCCATTGCTCTTCTTCCTCCCCTCCTCTTTCTTTTCCTTCCTCTTCTCACCCCTCTTATTTCTTCATCCCCATCCTTTTCTTCCTCATTCCTCTTCCTTCTTTGTCTATTGTTCTCTTTCCTATTCCTCCTGTTTTCCTCATCCTCTCCTCTCTTATTCTTTCTCTCTTTAAAGAGTGACTGAGACACACTTTACTTCAGCTTATTATAGCAGTATTTGCTCTGAACTGACAAGTGCCTCCTAGCTTTTCTACACCTTCCTTTAAAATTGGAGCTCATTATGGAACTCTCTCTTCAGTCACAGTGGGGTGTTACCCTTTTTTTTAATGGAGATCAAGATCATACTCAGTGCAAAGGCCTCTTTAAAGGCCATCATGCTGGGATTTCCTTGATGTCTGAGCATCTGTCATATTGTCTGACAGATTTGCCTTTGCCTGCAATTTTGCACTAGCTCTAGATGCATAGCTAGGGAGTGGTAGCAAACTGCTCCAGGACCTGAGTAGACAGAACTAATAGCAACATATCTCTTTTCACACCCATTCTGTATGACATGACTAGAGTGGAGTGCATTTGGAAGGGAAAGAAATAATTTGTTCACTGAATAAGAAGGCATTTTCTATGGTAAATTTCAAAGTGTTGCAGAAGGCGCTACAACAGAGACAAATGGGTTAGCTAGATACCTTGCTCATACATAGCTTCCGTTGAAGGTTAGGGTTCTGTTCTAAAAAAAAAAAAAAAAAAAACAAAGATCTTTTGAAAAGGTCATATGAAGATGCTGACTGGGAGCCTGAAATACATCACAAATGTTGTGGTGGTAATGCAAACATCCTCTGCAAATTCAGTACTAAAGGTTACAAAGCCTTCTGGGAAAATGTTAAGCAGGAAAACTCATGGCACACATGCTTGCAAGATGCAGGTGCTCCCTCTGGGATGAGGGTGGATTATAGTGTTCCTTTTCCTCATTTTCCTTTCCTTCGCCATTCCTCTTGGCCTTCATTTTTCTTGTTCCCCTTTCTCTATACTCTTCTTTCCTATCCCTCCTAATCCCTTTCTCAATCCTTTCTTCTTATACATGCAAATGAAAAGAAATATGTTCTTTTTAGAAAGAAAGCCATTTATTTAGTCTCTCCCCACTGTTTAATTTATTGCATTTTTATACTTTATTTACATTTCAAATGTTTTCCCCTTTCCAGATCTCCCCTTTGGAAACTCCCTATCCCCTCCCCCCTCCCCTGCCACTATGGGGGTATTGTCCCACCCACCCACCCACCCACTCCCATCTTCTCTCCCAAGTATTCTCCTATACTGGGGCATCTAACACCCATAGGCCCAAGGACCTCTCCTCCCCCTGATGGCAAACAAGGCCCTCCACTGCCACATATGTGGCCAGCATTATGGGTCCCTCCATATGCATTCTTTGGTTGGTGGTCCAGTCTCTGGGAGTACCAGGGGGCCTGACCAGTTGACATTGTTGCTCCCTCCCTATGGGGCTGCAAACTCCCTCAGTTCCTTCAGTCCCTTCTCCAACTCCTCCACCTAGGACCCCACATTCATCCCAATGGTTGCTGTGAATTGAATCATGCGTGTTACGAACTTTTGGGCTAATATCCGCTTATTACTGACTACATACCTTGTTTGTTCTTTTGTGACTGAGTTACCTCACTCAGGATGATATTTATAAATTCCATCCATTTGCCTGCGAATTTCATGAAGTCATTGTTTTTAATAGCTGAGTAGTATTCCATTGTGTAAATGTACCACATTTTCTGTATCCATTCCTCTGTTGAGGGGTATCTGGTTTGTTTCCAGCTTCTGGCTATTACAAATATGGCTGCTACGAACATAGTGAAACATGTGTCCTTATCACATGTTGGAGCATCTTCTGGGTATATACAAAGGAGTGGAACAGCTGGGTCCTCAGGTAGTATTATGTCCAATTTTCTGAGAGTCTGACAAGCTGATGTCCAGAGTGGTTGTACCAGCTTGCAATCCCACCAGCAATGAAGGAGTGCTCCTCTTTCTCCACATCCTCACCAGCATCTGCTATCACCTGAGTTTTTGGTCTTAGCCATTCTTCCTGGTGTGAAGTGGAATCTCAGGGTTGTTTTGATTTGCATTTCCCTGATGACTATGGATGTTGAACATTTCTTTAGGTGCTTCTCAGCCCTTCAAGTTTCCTCAGTTGAGAATTCTCTGTTTAGCTCTGTTTCCCATTTTTTGATAGGGTTATTTGGTTCTCTGGAGTATAACGTCTTAAGTTCTTTGTATGTATTGGATATGAGTCCTCTATCAGACGTAGGATTGGTAAAAATCTTTTCCCAATCTGTTGGTTGCTGTTTTGTCCTATTGAGAGTGTCCTTTGCATTACAGAAGCTTTGTAATTTTATGAGGTCCCATTTGTCAATTCTTGATCTTAGAGCATAAGCCATTGTTTCAGGAACTTTACCCCTGTGCCCATGTGCTCGAGACTTTTCCCCACTTCCTCTTTTATTAGATTCAGTGTAACTGGTTTTATGTGGAGGTCCTTGATCCACTTGGACTTGAGCTTTGTACAGGGAGATAGGAATGGATCAATTTGCATTCATCTACATGTTGACCTCCAGTTGAGCCAGCACCATTTGTTGAAGATGCTGTCTTTTTTCCACTGTATGGTTTTAGCTCCTTTGTCAAAGATCAAGTGACCATATGTGTATGGGTTCATTTCTGGGTCTTCAATTCTATTCCATTGATCTACCTGCCTGTCACTGTACCAATACCATGCAGTTTTTATCACTACTGCTCTGTAGTACAGCTTGAGGTCAGGGATGCTGATTCCCTGAGAAGTCCTTTTATTGTTGAGAATAGTTTTTGCTATCCTGGGTTTTTTGTTATTCCATATGAATTTGAGAATTGCTCTAAGTCTATGAAGAATTGAGTTGGAATTTTGATGGGGATTGCATTGAATCTGTAGATTGCTTTTGGCAGGATGGCCATTTTAACTATGTTAATCCTGCCAATGCATGAGCATGGGGGATCTTTCCATCTTCTGAGGTCTTCCTCGATTTCTTTCTTCAGAGACTTGAAGTTCTTTTTAATTGTTTTTTTTTTTTTGGCCTTCCCATTTTGAAATTATTCTCATACAGATCTTTCACTTGTTTGGTTAGAGTCACACCAAGGTACTTTATATTGTTTGTGACAATTGTGAAGGGTCTCATTTCCCTAATTTCTTTCTCAGCCCTTTTATCCTGTGAGTATAGGAAGGCTACTGATTTGTTTGAGTTAATTTGATATCAGGCCACTTTGCTGAAGTTGTTTATCAGCTGTAGCAGATCTCTGGTGGAGTTTTTCAGGTCACTTAAGTATACCATCATATCACCTGCAAATAGTGATATTTTGATTTCTTACTTTCCAATTTGTATCTCTTTGACCTCGTTTTGTTGTCTGATTGCTCTAGCTAGAACTTTAAGAACTATATTGAATATATAGTGAGAGAGAGGGCAGCCTTGTCTAGTCTCTGATTTTAGTGGGAATGCTTCGAGTTTCTCTCCATTTAGTTTGCTGTTGGCCACTGGTTTACTGTATATTGCTTTTACTATGTTTAGGTATGCTCCTTGAATTCCTGATCTTTCCAAGACTTTTATCATAAAGGGATGTTGAATTTTGTCAAATGTTTTTTCAGCATCTAATGAAATGACCATGTGATTTTTTTCTTTGAGTTTGTTTATGTAGTGGAATACATTGATGTATTTCCAGGTATTGAACCATCCCTGCATCCCTGGGATGAAGCCTACTTGGTCATGGTGAATGATTGTTTTGATGTGTTCTTGGATTAGGTTTGCAAGAATTTTATTGAGTATTTTTGCATTGATTATTCATAAGGGAAATTGGTCTGCAGTTTTCTTTCTTTGTTGGATCTTGTGAGGTTTTGGTATCAGTGTAACTGTGGCCTCATACAGTGAATTGGGTAGTGTTCCTTCTGTTTCTATTTTGTGGAATAGTTTGAAGAGTATTGATATTAGGGATTCCTTGAAGTTTTTGATAGAATTCGGCACTAAAATCATCTGGGTCCTGGGACTTTTTTGGTTGGGAGACTTTTAATGACTGCTTCTATTTCTTTAGGGATTATGGGACAGTTCAGATGGTTTATCTGATCCTGACATAACTTTGATATTTGGTATCTGTCTAGAAAATTGTCCATTTCATCCAGATTTTCCAAATTTATTGAGTGTATGCTTTTGTAGTAGAATCTGATGATATTTTGAATTTCCTCAGATTCTGTTGGTATATCTTCCTTTTCATTTCTGATTTTGTTAATTTGGATACTGTCTCTGTGCCCTCATGTTAGTCTTGCTAAGGGTTTATCTATCTTGTTGATTTTCTCAAAGAACCAGCTCCTAGTTTTGTTGATTCTTTGTATAGTTGTTTTTGTTTCTACTTGGTTGATTTCAGCCCTGAGTTTCATTATTTCTTGCCTTCTACTCCTCTTGGGTGTATTAGCTTCTTTTTGTTCTAGAACTTTCAGGTGTGCTGTTAACCTGCTAGTATATGCTCTCTCCAGTTTCTTTTTGGAGGCACTCAGAGGTATGAGTTTTCCTCTTAACACTGCTTTCATTGTGTCCCATAAGTTTGGTTATGTTGTACCTTCTTTTTTGTTAAATTCTAGGAAGTCTTTAATTTCTTTCTTTATTACTTCCTTGATAAAGTTATCATTGAGTAGAGCATTGTTCAGCTTCCATGTGTATGTGGGCTTTCTGTTGTTGTTGTTGCCATTGAAGACCAGCCTTAATCCATAGTGATCTGATTGGAGGCATAGGATTATTTCAATCTCCTTATATGTGTTGAAGTTTGTTTTATGACCAATTATATGATCAGTTATGGAGAAAGTACCATGAGGTGCTGAGAAGAAGGTATATTCTTTTGATGTAGGATGAAATGTTCTATAGATATCTGTTAAATCCTATTGGTCCATTACTTCTGTTAGTTTCACTGTGTCTCTGTTTAGTTTGTGTTTCCAAGATCTGTCCATTGATGAGAGTGGGGTGTGGAATTCTCCCACTCTTATTGTGTGAGGTGCAATGTGTGCTTTGAGCTTTAGTAAAGTTTCTTTTATGAATGTGGGTGCCCTCGCATTTGGAGCATAGATGTTCAGAATTGAGAGTTCTTCTTAATATATTTTTCCTTTGATGTGGATGAAGTGTCCTTCTTTATCTTTTTTGATGACTTTTGGTTGAAAGTCGATTTTATCCAATATTGGAATGGCTACTCCTGCCTGTTTCTTGGGATCATTTGCCTGAAAAATTGTTTTCCAACCCTTTACTCTGAGGTAGTGTTTGTCTTTAACATGGAGGTGCATTTCCTGTATGCAGCAAAATGCTGGGTCCTCTTTATGTATCCAGTCTGCTGGCGTATTTTTTTTTCTTTTTCTTTTTCTTTTTTTTTTTAAATTGGGGAATTGAGTCCATTGATGTTAAGAGATATTAGGGAATAGTGATCTTTCCCTAATAGAGATATTAGGGAAAAGTTGCTTCTTGTTATTTTTGATGTTATTTTTATATTTGTGTGGCTATCTTCTTTTGGGTCTGTTGAAAGATTAGTTTTTTGTTTTTTTTTTCCTAGGGTGTAGTTTCCCTTCTTGTGTTGGTGTTTTCCATCTGTTATCCTTTGTAGGACTGGGTTTGTGGAAAGATGTTGAGTAAATTTGGTTTTGTCATGGAATATCTTGGTTTCACCATTTAAGGTAATTGAGAATTTTGCCTGATATAGCAGCCTGGGCTGGCACTTGTGTTCTCTTAGGGTCTGTATGAGATCTCTCCAGGATCTTTTAGCTTTCATAGTCTGTGATGTGAAGTCTGGGGTAATTCTGATAGGTCTGCCTTTATATGTTACTTGACCTTTTTCCCTTACTGCTTTTAATATTCTTTCATTGTTTTGTGCATTTGGTGTTTTGACTATTATGTGATGGGAGGAATTTCTGGCCCAATCTATTTGGAGTTCTGTAGGCTTCTTGAATGTTTATGTTCATTTCTTTCTTTAGGGTAGGGAAGTTTTCTTCTATAATTTTGTTGAAGATATTTAGTGACCCTTTAAGTTGGGAAACATCACTCTCTTGTATACCCATTATCCTTAGGTTTGGTCTTCTCTTTGTGTCCTGGATTTCTTGGATATTTTGGGTTAGGATCTTTTTGCATTTTGCATTTTCTTTGACTGTTGTGTCAATGTTTTCTATGGTATCTTCTGCACCTGAGATTCTCTCTTCTATCTCTTGTTTTGTGTTGGTGATGCTTGCATCTATGACTCCTGATTTCTTTCCTAGTGTTTCTATCTCCAGGGTTGTCTCCCTTTGTGATTTCTTTATTGTTTCTATTTCTGTTTTTGGTTCCTGGATGGTTTTGTTCATTTCCTTCATCTGTTTGATTGTATTTTCCTGTAATTCTGCCTGTTTGATTGTGTTTTACTGTAATTCTTTAAGGGATTTTTGTGTTTCCATCTCCATTCCTCCTTTTAAAAGTACAATCCCTTCTCCACCAGCAAACTTTATTGGTCTCCATTGCAGATCCTATAGTTAGCATACTCGATAAATCAGGTAACAAGCAAGAGTAGTCAGTGGACTGTTTGCCTTTTAGAAGATACCATTCTGCATATACAAAGGATACTCTGTGGGTCAAACTGTAGGTAAGAGAGGTGTGGTTAAGACAATCTTAATTGATAGTCGTAAAATCAGAGCTATTGAATTTGAAGCCCAGCACTACCATATATGGTTCTTGGAAGATGCTCATTATAGCTGGTCCTGTATAATGCACCTCTGAGCCTTCTACTGAAACTACTTTTGGCATGTTCTATATATTTTTTTTTTGTAGTGCAAGAGTAGGGATTATATATTTAATTACTTCAATGTTTAAGTTTTACCTTTCAACTCACTTCTTGGGATAGTGACTAGTAAATTATTTAGTAGTGGGTTTGATTGTTTGTTTTCCATTATTAGATAATAAGGATTTTTTAATTGAGAAAATTTTATACAGTGTATATTTTGATCATGTTTTACTCTTCCCTGAATTCCTTCCATATCCTCCCTCTCTACCAAACTTTTTTCTCTTTCTTTTTAGAAACAAAACAAAATACTCAAAAATCCCAAGGGGGAAAAAGAACAACAACAAAAAGAAGTACACCTCCCCTCCCAGAGCACACACATACAAGAAAATGAAAATAAATAAACAAAAGACCAATAAAACAAAAATCCAAAATAAAGCAAGTGAAACAAGAAAATCTACAAAAAAATACCATTGAGCTTGTTCTGTGTTGCTAACTAATCCTGAAATGTGGTTGAATATATATATTGAATATAATGAATATATAACTCTACTGGAGAAAACCAATTTTCCATTTGCCAGTGGGTTGTCAGTGGTGGATAACTTCATGGTCAGGGGTAGGAGTCCATATCCACTTCCCTCTCTCAGTGATGGGACCCTGTCTGGACTGAATTATTACAGATATTTTGAGTGCTGTCATAGTCTGTGTGAGTTTATATGTACATTAATCATGTTGTGTCTGGAAGATCATTATGTTTCCATGGAGTCATTCATTACCTCTGGCTCTTGCAATCTTTTATCCTCTTCCACATAGACGCCTGAGTTCCAGAGGGGAGGAATTTGATATCAACATCCCATTTAGAACCAAATGCTCCAAAGTCTCTCACTCTCTGCATAATGTCCAGTTATGGGTCTCTGTGTTAGTTACTATGTACTATAAGAGGAAGCTTCTCTGATCATGGCTGAAGCTATCAAGGCACTGATCTATGGTGTGATGGCTATTTTTGGTGTCAACTTGACTACATCTAGTATTAACTAAAACCCAAGTGACTAGGTATATCCATAATGGATTTTTCTTAATTAAATCTTTTGAAGTGAGAAGAACTACCTTTAATGCATATCTTTTGAGTTTTGAAGATTCCCCCTTTAATCTGGACTGTACCTTATGATGGCAGCCTATATAAAGGACATGGGAGAAGAAAGCTTGCTCTCTTTTATCCTGCTTTTTGTCATTCTATCTGGCATGTCCATATCTTCACTGGCATTAGAGCCTATTTCTTTAGGATTCTGGCATTCACTGAAGACCAGCTGAGAAATCCAGCTTTGTAGATTGAGAAACTATTAGATTCTAGGACTTTCCAATGGTAGGCATCATTGTTGGACTAGTTGGACCATAGCCTATAAGCCATTCTAATAAAGTGTGTGTGTGTGTGTGTGTGTGTGTGTGTGTGTGTTTATTCTATCAATTCTTTTCCTCTAGAGAAACCTAGCCAATACATATGGTTGTAGAACTATGCTATTAAGGGTCATTTTACTGCTATGTTCTTTGAGAAGAACAATAGTAGTAGGCTTTTTCCTAGACATGCTACCTATCTAGACTGACATTATTTAACAGTGTCAGGAATGGGTTCAATCTTATGGATTCAACCATAAATCCAATCTAGCTTATGGTTTCAGTTCATGGTCACTTGGTTTCATTTATTTTGGTCCATGGTCAAGCAGCATACCATGGCAGAAGCATGTTGTAAAGCAAAGCTACTGATCTCCTGGCAGCCAGGAAGCTAAAAGAAGGAATAAGGGCTTGGAAATAATATATAGTGAAAAGGTCACACCCACATAGACCTATTCCATTTAACTAGGCCCTATCTCCTAACTTTCTATTATTATCTGATAGTTCTCTAATTTATGATATCATCAATGGATAAATTCATCAATGGCATCAGTCTTCATGGATCAATCACTTCCCATAGTCCTCTCCTCTAAACACTGCTGTGTTGCAAAGGAATCCTACATCACATGAGCCTCTGGGGAACACTGTAAGTCCAAACAATGACAGATTCCAACTTTACTTCAAGGTTGTGAAGAATATACATGTATTTCTGGTCTTCCAATAGAATTCAACTCTTCTATGCTATTTTAAAGAAATTTTCATTGATAGCAAGAGCTCCTTTTGAGAAAAAAAATGGATTTTTTCATTCCCAATGAATCTTTAATTATGGCACAGTTGTTATTACAGCTGCATGGATGTCCCCAAGGGGTTTATGTCCTCATTCAACATTTATCAGCCCAGAATTAAACAGCACCGATTTAGGGCTCTTAAAGTTTGTAAGAGTTAGGGACTTTTGGAGTTGTGGTGGTTTTGAAGGTAAGCTCATTGGAAATGGAAGGAAGATGGATAGGTTAGTAGATGTAGCAAGCACTGAGCTGGAAGAACAGATTCTCTCAATTACTTCTGCTACTTATCACATAAGTAAGACTTGACTGTAGCATAGGGCACCCATGGTGGGAAGGTTGATGATAACATCTTTCATTCTCATATGTGACAGTTTGCTACATTAAAGTGTGCAATCCAGGAAGGCAATTGAGAATCAGCTGGCTGGACAGAAGTAACAGGCTTATCACTGAAATACAGAGGTGTCATCCCATTTGGCTGGAGAGAGAATTCTGTCAGAAGCAGGTCATGAGGCCAGTCTACCCTCAAGAGGAAGGAAGTACATAGGGTCAAACACCACAAGTTAGAGATGATATGGACCCAGATTAGAATTCCAGGCATCAAGAACAAGAGTTATTGGATTTTCTTTAGCTAGTTCTATAAGATTGTTAAAGTGCATTTTGTAATGTTTTCTCACTTTCTGAATATATTTAAACATACTACCTGTTTAGTACAAATGTCAATCATGATTCATAGTAATAGAACCTAATGATGGCTAGGTCTATCTCTTGGTGGGTACTCTAGGTTGGCTCCTGCAGCCTCACTATGATCCTCTGCTCTCTCTTACACTGTTTTCTTCATGATGAAAAGAGGCACACACAGCCTGTGTTGTTTGCCTATGATCCTGTGTCTAGAAGATCTGGTCCCTTAACTGGTTGGAGGCACATAGGCTCTGATATTAGTGTTCACTCAGATGGAAATGAATCTTGGAGAGGGAGTTTACAAAGGCAAGCTTGGGACTGGGTAAAATGGGAAGCTTTAGTAGATGTTGGAAGAATTGAATTTTGAGAGAAAAATTTCCAATATATAGCCAATTTTACCCAGCTGCCTTTCCTAAAGGTTGCCCAAGATTTTGTTTCAAACCACTTTTCTATATTACTTCTGATGTCCTTGACATTTGAATATTCCTCCTGTCAGTACTGGACTACATTTAAAATGTAGTACCAGGCCTGCCAACCAGATGTTCTGGAACCACTGTCTTTGGTAAACCACTCCCTTGTATCCTGAATATGGCCACTCATGTTTGTATTACTACTCTGGCTTGCTCATCTGTATGTCTGCCAGCAGCCCAACAACAGTATTTCTGCATCCCCTGACACTAGTAAAGCTGGCTTGTGCCCCAGGCAGACAATGCTCCATGTAACCCATCATGCATTTCCAACCTGGAGATGGAAAAGAAGTTTGTGAACTAATACCAGAAAATAGCTAGAACCAAAATGTCAGTGGAAGCAACCCTAATAATTATCTAAAGGACAGAAACAGAAACAGCAGAGGGCTGAGGAGATGGTTCAGTTGATTAACTGAAGAAGCACAATTGCTTGAGTTCAAACTCCAGCACCCACATGGAAATCCAGGTGTGCACTTGTGATTCTAGGGCTGGGAAGATGGCCAGAGCCCTGTGGCTTGCTGGGAAGTCAGGTTAGCTTAATTGGTGAGCCTTAGGTCCCAATGAGATACCTTGTCTTATCAAGCAAAGTGCATAGCTCCTGAAGAACAATACCCAAGGTTGATACCTCTACCTATACATGTATATACCCTCATGTACATGTGCATGCATGCACATTCTCCCCCCCCACACACACACACATGGAAAAAGAGAATGTTTAAAATGCAGGTCTTGGGCTATTAGTATTAAAAGAACTGACATGAAGATGAAAATAATTCCTCAGGCCATCTGTTTGTTTAGACAGATTTCTGACTTGTTTCTGAATTTTTCCAATTTAATTTTCCAGATGCAAATAAGTCATATCTTCCTGTGCCAGCATGACAAGCACTCATTACCAGTTTTGTCTAGGACTAGCTAGCAACATTGCTGCTCCATAGAAACTGTCAAGTTGACCCATCATTTTGGTGGGTCACCCCTAATTTGAGTTGCTGTAAGTTTGCACCTCAGGTGGAGGGCATCTGGCTCATACCAATATAATAATAATAATAATAATAATAATAATAATAATAATAATAATAATAATAATAACCAGTAGGAAAATCCAGATGAGAGCCTTGGGTATAGTTCCTCAGGAGCCTTGCATGTTGGTTTTTTGAGACAAGGTCTTTCAATGACCTGGAACTAGGTACACAGGTGTCTTAGTCAGGGTTTCTATTCCTGCACAAACATCATGACCAAGATGCAAGTTGGGGAGGAAAGGGTTTATTGAGCTTACACCTCCATGCTGCTGTTCATCACCAAAGGAAGTCAGGACTGGAACTCAAGCAGGTCAAGGAGCAGGAGCTGATGCAGAGGCCAAGGAGGAATGTTGCTTACTGGCTTGCTTCCCTTGGCATGCTCAGCTTGCTCTCTTGTAGAACCCAAGACTACCAGCCCACAGATGGTACCACTCACAAGGGGCCCTCCCCTTGATCACTAATTGAGAAAATGCCTTACCGCTGGATGTCATGGAGGCATTTTCTCAACTTAAACTCCTTTCTCTGTGATAACTCCAGCTTGTGTCAAGTTGACATACAAAACTAGCCAGTACAACAGGTCAGCCCCAGAATTTCTCCTCTCTCAATCTCTCTAGAGCTGGAATTAGAAGCTCATGCTATAATGACTGTTTTTATGTGGACCTAGGGATTGAACTCAGATATTTGTGTTTGTATAGAACTTGAGCAGCAAGCATTTTACCAGCTGACCTCAGTCTCCAGCTCAGAAAAGTATTTTCTTTGTCTTATTAATTACCATTATAGAATATATCATCACTAACTCCTTTTCAACTCTAGCACAAAATATAAATTTTCTTTTTCACACTCTTTTACTTTCTAGCACCCATTTTTTGGCTAATGATATAATCTTTTGCTGTTGTGTGCTTTTCTTTTCTTTTTTGTGTATGTGTGAGGTTCATATGTGTTGTGAGAGTTCATATGCATGTATGCTTGTGGCATACATGAATGTGTGTACATCTATGGGTAGAGGTCAGAATTCAGTGTCAGCTTTCTTCCTTGATTGCTCTCCATCTTGTTTTTGCATGTTTTTCTGTGTGGTGTGTATACATGCATATTTTCATGTGCTGGGGCACATATGTATGCATGCAAGTTGTGTGTACATGTCACTTGTCCATGTGAAGTCAGTGTTTGACTAGCATGACTTCCTCAATCACTCTCCACTTTAAGTTTTGAGACATAGTCTCTCACTGAACCTGAAACTCATTGGTTTTGATATTCTGGCCTACCAGTAAATCCTGGGGATCTTCCTGTCTGTCTCACCAGTGCTGGGGTTGCATATTTATGTTCCTGTACCCTGCTGTGTATAGATGTTGGAGATCTGAACTCAGATACCTCATGCTTGCATTACAGGTGCTTTAGTGACTGAGCAATATCCTCAGTTCTCTCCTCCCAAGTACTTTTCTGCTTGGTTATGTGTATATCTTTCTTCATTGCTGGAGAAAAGTACTTGGTACTTGATTCAGACCCTGGAGTTGAGTGACAAAATGGCAAGGGGTGCACATCTTCCTCAGTCTTCTGGAACAATCCTTCTCACCAGTTTGCTGATTCTCCTCTTTCTTTATAATAAGTCAAGAATGACAAACACCTTTAGTGAACATGTTTTTGAGTATCCATTTCAATATTTGAAATGTCCCAGAGGCAGCTTCTTAGTATGACTGACTGAGTATGCAGTCTTGTGTATGGCTAAAAAACTAGCTGTGACTCTTACACAGATACATGATGCCATTTGACACTGTACTGTTGTTTATGTGACTTACATGCTAAGTGGTATAATTTGCTATCAGGAAAATATTTCAGTATGTTTCATAAGTTTATATTGAATGAAGTCATATTTGTTGAAGAACATGACAACATTGGGGTAAAATTCCTGATGATGGAGTCTGGTACCCTAAGCCATGATTTTCAATATTATTATTGATAGCATATCTGAACATTAAAGATGCTAAAAAAATAAAGGGAGAAAAAAAGCAATGTGAACATTTAAGTAGCTTGCTCATCAAACCACAATAGTCCTTGCTTCCATTTTTCTTTTCATGAAGTGCCAGCAAAGTCATGTTCATCTCTCCTCCCCAGGAAGGTCTGCCCATCATCAGATTTCCTCTCCATTTCTTCATCATAGTGAGGAAACTCAATCTGCTGAGTCTGTTTCCTGTAGAAATGACAGGCAGATAGAAATGGATGACCTTTTCCTAGAGGTATCAGGGTCTTGTGCCAAGAATCTGCAATTAGCAGGGATTGCAGATGTCATAGACACTTTGGTGGGTCACAACAAAAGGCAATTTGGAAATAGACATAGGTTTAGGAGAGACAACTACGTTGAAACTGGCTTTTGGAAAATAATGAGTGGAGGTAAAGAGACTGTGTGTGTACTTATGTTATAGTTTAGGAATTCTCAGGAATACAAGTAAGATCCAACAACAACAAAACCAAACAAAAACCCATTGCTTGATGTGGTCAAGTGTATCAGAAAAGATCACATTTACAGCCACAACTTGAGTAATGCTTAGTATTTGATCTTTACATTTTGATGTGTGTATATATGAGTGTGTGTGCGTGCGTGTGTGTGTGCGTGCGTGCGTGCGCTTGCTCGCATGCACACATTTTGCTCACTCAGAGACCTTACCTATCCTTCCTCAGGTAGAGTCTACATGAGTCATGATAATTAAATTCAGGTCCTGATGTAAACTCTTCACCAACTGAGCCATCTTCCTTACCCATCAAAGTAAACTTTCAAGTTTGATGGTTTTATCTTCTGTGGATTTTCAGGGTCATGTACGTAGAATTTTAGGACCTAAAGAAATCTCAGAGTGATCCTGAAAGCAATTAGCTATTCCACTCCTGGGCATATACCCAGAAGATGCTCCAACATGTAACAAAGACACATGCTACACTGTGTTCATAGCAGCCATATTTATAATAGCCAGAAACTGGAAACAACCCAGATGTCCCTCAACAGAGGAATGGATACAGAAAATGTGATACATTTACACAATGGAATACTACTCAGCTATTAAAAACAATGACTTCATGAAATTCTTAGGCAAATGGATGGAACTTGAAAATATCACCCTGAGTGAGGTAACCCAGTCCCCAAAGGACATACACAGTATGTATTCACTTATAAGTGTATATTAGCCAAAAAACTCATGATGCCATATGGAGCTTAGGAAGAAGAAAGACCAGGGTGTGGATGCTTCAGTCCTGCATTGAGGGGGGGAACAGGATTAACTACATTTTGAAAATGAAGAATAAGAGGCAAGAATATGGCTCCAAGGTAGAGTACTAGCCTAGTATATACAAAGTCTCAGGTTTAATTATCAGCCCTGCCAAAAACATAAAAAACTGTTCATCATGAGCTGGCCACATGGCTCTATGGGCAAAGGTACTTGCAAAGTCGGGGGGCATGAGTTCAATTTTTGGGACCCACATGGTTGAAGGAGAGAACTAATTCTCGCAAGTTGTCCTCTGACCATACACGCTGTGGCATGTTTAAGTGCACACAATAAGTAAATGTAATAAAAAGATAAAAATGAAGAATAAAAGCAAAAATGTTACTCAGCTTACAGGCCATCAGTCTATTAGATTCACACTTTTATGGGTCAAAGCAACCCTACTATCAGTACTTGCATATGCAGTTTAATCTAAATGTTTAGTGGTTAAAGCAGGAGTCCTACATGATATGGATGTGGTACAGTCCAGTATTTCTAGCTACTCAGAAAGGTGAGGCAGGAGGATGGCAAACTCAAGTCTAGCCTTGATTACAGAGTGAGTTTAAGGCTAGCCTGGGATTCATATGGGATTCATAATGAGATCTTGTCTTATAATAAATGATGAGTTCTTGTCTAACTTGTGTGTCTAACTTTAATCTTGGTACTATGATGGTAGGGAAAAGAGAGGAATAACAAAAGATAGTTAAAGGCTTCTCAATGGTAGAGCACTGTCAGCATGCTCAAGGCCCTGAGTTCCATCTCCAGCATACCTGCCTCCCAAATGGTTAAGATAGAAGAGGTTTGCTTGGCATGGTGGTGCACACTGAAGAGGCTGACACAGGAGGATTGTGACTTCAAGTTGATTTGCAGTCCATAGCAAGACACTAACAGTCAGAAACAAAAAGAGGGCTGTAATATAGCGTGGTGGCAGAGTATCTGTCTAGCATGTATGAGACCTAGGGTTTAACCCCAGTATTGAAGGTTAGGGGGAGAGATAGATAAATAGATGGATGGATGGATGGATGGATAGATAGATAGAGAGGAGGGAGGGAAGGGAGAAGGGGGATGAAGAATGAGGAGGACAGGGGAGAAGCCTCTATATGGGAAGAATACAATGATTTGCAAACAGTCTAAAATGTTTTAGAAATGAGAAAACACAGAAATATAGTAACTGAGAAATCTATCAAGAGGAAAGATATAATGTTTTATCACCAACTCTTTTTGTTCTTAACTTTTGAACTTAGCATTTAAGGTATTAGATATCACTGAGATTTTCAAACAAAATATATGTTGATGATTCTCCTTACCCCTCTCCTATGCCTTGCCCTACCTTATCCCCACTGTAATCTTCCTATTCTTCTTTCATGCCACATGTGTTCTTTGGGCTCTTTCCTATCCTTCCTCATCAGCCCTTATTACCCCTTCTTGGTTTCTTTTAGAGTTTTTAATTATATATATATATATATATATATATATATATATATATATATAAAAATTAAATCTCTCTCTCTCTCTCTCTCTCTCTCTCTCTCTCTCTCTGTGTGTGTGTGTGTGTGTGTGTATGTGTAATTTTTAGGATTTGTGCACTCTGGTTGTATGTATACCTGTATACATGATAGGCTAGGATCCACCTATGAGGGAGAGCAGGTGTTTTTGTCTGAGTTTGAGTCACTTTGATATATTTTCCATGTCCATCAATTCTCTTAAAAATTTCATGATTTCATTTTTCTTTATAACTGAGTAAAGTCTCATTGTGTATACTTAACATATTTTCATTACCCAGTTAAATGTTAATGGGGATCTAGGCTGATTCAATTTTCTTACTCAGACAACTTTTCTGGAGTCAGAAAAATAATGCTGTTTTTAAAATGGGGGCATCAAATTTCCTGGAGCTGAGGTTACAGGCAGTTGTGAATAATATGACATGGGTGCTGCAGACTGAACTTGGGTTTTCTGCAGGAGCTGTATGTGCTATTAACTGCTGAGCCAGCTCTCATGTACTCAGAAGAGCTTTAAAATTACTCTGTATTGCCTATATACTTTGATTTCCCTCTGCTATGCTGTGGTTTCAAGGTTAGACAAGCAAGTAGCTTAGAAAACAGAAAGCAGAGCTGGCTCTTCTTCCACTTGTTTTTTAAGCATGATTTCTGGGTGCTCTTTCTCAGGACATCATCTTCCTAGGGCCTCAGTTCATTGTGTGGAATGGTAAGTCATACTAAAGATTACGGAAACATTCCACTCCTCTTTGTGTGTCATTTGGAGTCTGGAGGGAGGGAATGATGTTAAATCCTTGGGATTTTGCAGACCTGTGGAACACAGATATGCTCATCTCTGTAGGAGGTGGCCCTCTCCTTTGAGATAATAGAAATATAAGGCTCTGCCAAGGGAAGTACATTGGACCCATTTTGTATATGTTTCAATTAGACTTTGTATTTACTTCAGAAAATAAAAATTAAATATTGATCTTTCAGTGTGAGTTTCAGGGGAGTGTGTGTCCCATGTGTAGTAAAGGTTACACATAAATTAAAGGAGATGAAAGATGAAATCTCTCACCAAAGCAAAATCAAAACTTAAACAGCCATAGGTTTGGTTGTTGGAAAAGAAAACCTGAACAATGAGTTGTACTCCCACAGAACAACTACATTAGAATCAATAGCTGTGCTCAACCCTAACAGTCAAGTGGCATTTTATCTAAGCAAGAGTACTACTATGTAAACTAAAACTTCCATGTTTTATACAGTACTTCTTCATGTTTATCTTTTAAGTTTCCCCTGTTCCACTAAAATATAGAACAAGTTTCCAAAACTAGACCCTACACACTAGACATTTAAAAGGACTATTTCATCTGTAGGCTTTTTACACTGTTTAATCCAGTGTTTGCATAATGAGGTGCAGAAGATGTGGCATGCAATGAGTGTGTCTGGGGTTATTTCTGAGGCTGTATTTACAAGTATAAACATACATTTCTGCTTGAAGGAAGCTCCTGGTGATTTTCATCATCTAGATTCCCATCGGAAAACCTTCCTGGTAGAAGAACAATAGTGACATTCTCCTGAGGACTCTTGTCATTTCCAGTGATGGGTCTGTCATTCCATGCAAGAAGGTGCTTGAGGAGAAACTGACAGTTGATTGTACAACTGGTTATGAGTCATGGAAAAATAAGTTACTCTAGGGCCTAGGGCTCAGTTAATAAAGTGCTTGCTATGCAAACACAAGAACCAGAGTTTGATTCCAAACTTTCATGTAAGAAGCCAGAAATGGTGGCATGTTCTTCTCATCCTACTGCTGGGTGGTAGTGTGAGGGTCATATACCATAGCCAGCATGAGACTCATTTTAAAGATTTAGTTTTTAGTTTTGTTATGTTTAATGATGTGTGTGTATATATACATATACATATATATATTTGTGTGTAGTATATACTGGTGCAGTGCTTGTGGAGTCCAGTATAGAGTGTCGGATCCTCTGGAGTTGGAGTTACAGGTAGTTGTGAGCTCCTTGATGTGGGTGCTCTGAACTGATCTCAGGTCCTCCACAAAAGCAGTAAGTGCTCTTAACTACTAAGCCTTCCCTTTAACATCATGAGATATTCATGTGGTCATTGTTAAAAGAAGTTGTATGCATCTTCCAAAATAAGACCACTTTATCTCTTAGTCACTCTGTGGCTATGACACCTGTGTGCAGTAAGGATGTATTGAATGACTTTTCATCAAACTACAATGCTTACTGTGCTTAGCACATTTGTGGCTTTTCTGATCTTATTCTCACATTCCTGAGGATGTCAGGTTAGACATTGGAGAAGTGGTTCCTAAAGTCTGCAGACTCTGTGACACCCCACTGGTATTGAAACTAACTTGTGACAACTTACATAAATAAAAACTAACAAAAAGATGAAGTGAAAAATGAATTTGATAAATATAGTAAAGAGTAAGGGAGTGCTTCACCAAACGGAGAGATTTGTCTCCTTGATAGCAGAGGTATCTCTGCTTTTCTATAACCCACCTCCCTGCTATCCCATAATCACACTTGAAAAGTGTGTTGATTTATGACTTTCTTTGGTACTATAAAAATGTCATGAAAATGCTTCCTTGTTGGAGCAGGATACTGAAACAGCATGACCTGAATCTGTGTTCCTGGGCCATGATTACTCATATTTGGCTTTAGAATAAACCATCTCTTATCTCTCTTTAGATGAGAACTTTGTTTTTTCCCATGGACACATCCTATTCTTTTAAATACTTTACTATCAGCAAATCAGGGCTATGCCTACACTGCAAGTCAGGAATTAGTTTGTTTATGCTGCTATTCAGCAGTTTGTCTAGCAATACAAGGGAAGCCTTGGATATATGTCTCTCTGTGGTCTCCCACAGCACAGTTGAACCCTTCAAACGTGTGCAATTCATGACATACTCTGTGAAGGCTCTGGGAAGAATATATGAAGAGAGGAAAATTATGAAGTCAATCTTTGCAAACAAACTACATAGTCTAAAAGAATTTTAAAAGGATGACCGTAGCATTGTGGTTACTAGCCATAGAGTTCAACTTCTATCTATTAGAGAAACAAATGTTTCCATTTTTAGCCATTCTCTATCATAGCTTAAAGTCAAGTTTCTTCTTTTGCATGAACAAAACATTGACATTGTTTAGGAGTTGAGCCCTGCCTACTTGGTGGGCAGAATTCAGATATGCTTCCTTCAGGGGACAAAAGGAGGTACGGAAGGGGGTGAATATAATTGAATATATTATGTACCTGTATGAAAATGCATAAGGAAATTCATCACTATGTGTAATTAATATATGCTAATAGACATTTAAAATATGCTTTTTCCTAACAGTAGAAAATGACAAAAATGACACATTCATGTATATGAAACAAGACTCCCTGGCACTGTTAGCAGGCAAAATTAAATCAAACTGATTTTATAGTACTCACAGATTCTCATTGATGTCCCTCAATTCAAAACAAAAAATAATGAATATTTCAAACACGATGGTCTAGGATTGATGTTTCAGATTTTCCCCTTATGGTAATAGGACAGCTGCTGATATCCCATATGCAACATGTTCAGGTGTAAATACCATGAACTGGGCTGGGAGCAGTGATAATTTCTTCCTGATTTGTCTATTTTCAGTCAAGGGAGAATATTGATTTTTTTTAGAACTACATTCTGCTTTTATTGACACACTCTGCCGTGTTGCCTCAACTCCCACTAGATGTAATTGCACCATTTACATATCTTCTCCCTTGATTTTTTTTCTTTAAGTGTCTGTGTTACATTCCTTCATCTGCTTAAGAAAACCATCTTTGGTGGTCGAATAATACTCCTGTCTATCTCCAAGTGGTAATCTGTCGAGCCTGTGGGTATGTTACTTTGTATTGCGGGTGGATAATTTTTAAAATTAGCATGCATTAATTGTACAAACTAGCATATTTCATGATAACATTTTCTTAAGTGTACATTAAGTATATGTGTGTGGTGTATATGTTGGGCACATGGGCATGTGTGTGTGAGCAGGCCAGAGAAGAATGCTAGTAACCTACTCTATCACTTCTGCCTCATTCCTTTCAGACAGGGTCATTCATTAAACTGGAGCCAGGCTGGCAGCTAGGAAGCCCCAAGTGATCCCTCCTGTTTCTGCTTGGATTAAAGGCCCATGTGTAGCCATTGATGGCTTTTTATGTGGTTGCTGGGGATTTGAACCCTAGTCCTCATGCTTTCACAGCAAGTGCTTTTATCCAGTCAACCCCCACTAAGCCCTGTTCCCATAGCTGTCTCTTCCCCTATCCCCATGGTCCTCATCCTTCCCTCTTTGGTCCTTCTTGTAATTTCATGTCTTTTTCTCTCTGTATTCCACAGATGAAAGAACTATATGGTACTTGTCTGTCTGAATCTGCCTTTTGCCCCTCTACATGATATTCTCTAGTTCCAGTTAGTTCTTTATGCTTAAATAAAACTCTTCTGTGTGTATTTCTTTGTCCACTGTTGGGTACCGGGGCTGAGCCCATGTCTTGGCTATTACTATGAGGACAGCAGCTGTCAACATGGGTGTGCAGCTGGCTCTGTGGTGTGCTGACTTAAAGTCTTCAAGGCACACACCTAGGAGTTCTAACTTTAATTGTTTTTTTTTTTTTTTTTTTGCGGAACATCCATACTGATTTTCACCGCTTCCACAATTGGAAGCTCTTGATTACCTTTAATCATCTGAGTGGACCCTGTGTACTTTTAGAGTTTAGATTTTTATTTATTTATTGTGTTTATTGTGTGTATGAACATGCATGCACGTGAGTGCATTTGTATATGAAGTGCATGTGCATGTGGAGGCCAGAAGACAACCTCACATATGGTTTCTCATAAGCTGTTTACCTTTCTGTCTGCTTCTGTCTGTGTCTGTCTCTTTGTCTCTCTCTGTCTGTGTCTGTATCTCTGTCTCTGTCTCTGTCTTTGTCTCTCTCTCTCTCTAATACTTTTGAAACTCAGTCTGACTGGCCTAAACTCATGGTCGAGTAGGAAGTGACCTTGAACTTCTGATTCTCCTGCCTCTATCTCATGAGTACTTGGATTACTAGTATGTGACACTATGTCCAGTTTATATAATGCTGGGTGTGGAGCAAGACTTTGTGCATGCTGGTAGGCACTCTACTAGTTGAACCATATCTTTAGACCCTACCTTATTTGGAGGTAGTGTCTCTGATCGGCCAGGAACTTGCTGAATGTACTAGTCTGGCTGTCCAGAGAGCCAAAGAATTGATTGACTTGTCTCTGCCTTCACAGTGCTTGGATTACAAGTAAACAGTTGCTGTGAGCTCATGAGTCTTTCCTGGATTCTGATTCTTAGAATCTTTCTGCTTTCTCTTGTATAATAATCTCTGAGTGTTTCAGGGAAGACATGTGATGCCCATGTCCCTTTTAGGGCTAATCAGAAGAGTGTTGGTTTTTGCAAGTAAGGCATATCCCCAAGTGTCTGTCTGTCTGTCTATCTATCCATCCACCACTCATGCATTTATATATTATCTATTTATCATCTATCCATCTAACATCACTCTATACAGCTATTATCTATATATCTTTCATCTATACATTTCATCTATCTATCTATCTATCTATCATCTATCTATCTATCATCTATTAGCTACCTAATCATTTTTCTGTCTATCACCCCTCTTCTTCTCTCCCATATCCTCTCATCTCCAGGCTCTATTTCCTTTCTCCCCTCTCTTCTCTACCTTCCCACAGCCCTCTCCTTTTATCTTCTCTCCTCTTCTCTTTTTCTCTTCCTCCCCACTGGAGTTTGGCAGGTGTTAGTTTAAACCTTTCACTTAAATACAACTTTATTCACTGTGAAATACTTTCCACTTTGAACACTTCAATAAGTTGCCCTGCTTGAAATAATGCCAATGTTTTCTTACTTTCTGCATCCCCTGTACAGATCTTTAATAGCCTCCAGACAATGCTGTAATTCTTCTTAACTGAACTTAGCAGACTATGTTGTTATACACATTGGTTCCATCTATTTCCTCTCATCCTGTCTCTGGTACTTTTTGAGATATGAACTGAGTGAGCTATTTTGCTTCATTCCACAAAGCCTAGCTGAGTGGAGATTGGAATGCCTCTATGCAAACACTCTTCAGGAGCAGAGCTATCTGCAGCACTACCCCACTGCTGCCTGCTTACCCAGCTGTCCTGGAGGAAGGCCGAACTCAGTCTTTGTTGTTTAATTGTTCTCCTTTGTAGCAGTGCTAGGCACCAAAGCCATTATCTTGTGCATGCCAATCAAACAGTTCTGGCGCAAGCTATGCCACTGCCTTCAGTGTTTAATTTAAAGGACTTTGCCTTAGGGACATCAGGGTAGACTGAGGTGAGGGCACCCACAGGTACACACCTGACCAGTTAGCTGCTCTGCTGTGCATAAATAAAATGAAGTTGTTTCCCAAATTTTGGCAGGCTTTCTTTCTTTCTTTTTTGGTGTGTATGTATGTGTGTATATTTGTGTTTGAGTGTGTGTGGATGCATGAATGTGCATATATGTGGAGGAGGGCAGCCAACATCAGGTATGGTTTCTCAGGCACCCTCTACCTTGCTTTTATTGATAGAGCCTCTCCTAATTCTGGAGGTCCTCAAGCAGGCAGTCTAGCTGGCTAGCAAGTCTAAGAGGCCCTCTTGTCTCTACCTAGGGACATGCACACTGGGATTACAAGTGTGCATTGGCGTGTCTGGCATTTTAAAATGTTGTTGCTGGGGATGGAACTCATGTCTTTGTACAAGAAAGGCAAGTACTTGATTAACAGAGTTGACTTCTGGCCTTACCAGGATTCCCGAATGACTGTAAGAAGCTGCTTGTGCTATGGCAATGTTCTGTGTAAGGCTGCATTCAGCAGGGACATTGTATGTGCCCACTGGTGCCTCTTGCTTCATTTCTAGGAACTGCCAGCTGTTGTGAACAAGGTAATGGTGGTTGTTGAAGACTTTTGGAAGTATATTCTAGACTGTGACCTCTCATACAACTTTATTATGTCCATATTTCATTATGGAGTGATTCAGTGGGAATCTGGGCTCTGGGACAACTGAGATATGACTTCCATTTGGGATTTTAATGAGCTTACATGGGATTTATGAGCCTGCACTAAAAAGTTCATCCATAAACCATGTGTAGTTGAACTTTGCAAGGGGCCACACGGAGCTGGCTGTATCCTCTGCCACACTGACATATATCCTCTATGGTAGTTTTCATTATACTGTTAGGAACTGTTAATAAAAGAGCAAAACCAGAGCTAAAGAGGCCCTGCAGACCATGACAGACCCCACACTTGCAAGTAAATGACATGACTGTGGAGGTTTCAAGCTCACTTTGATTCAAGCAAAATAATATGCAAACCTTCTTGGAGGCTGGCTTGAGATTGTGATTCCAAGGAGTAAGTTTATGCCTGTCTGTCACATGGTTCTACTCCATACCCTCCCATCCTGTCCATTCTATTACACTGTGGATTAAATTGTGTCTATCCCGCAGAATGTATGTCAGCGTCCCAACTTCACTTTATTGGAAGTAGTTTTTCCAGAGATAATCAAGTTAAATGAAGTCATTTGTGTGGGTCTTTATTCAATGTGAATCATGCTCTTATAAAAGGGGACGAGAGAGCGAGAGCGAGAGCGAGGGCGAGAGCTGTGGGGGGGGCAATCGGGAGATTTTGAAGCTAGAGATAGAACTTTTGCATGTAGCTCTGTAGATTGACTAGCTCTAAGGTTTGAACATTTAGTTCAGTGATAAGAATACTGGCCTACTACAGGCAGGGTTCTAGATTTCCATGCCAAGCTCTGAGAGAGAAAACTGAAAGAAGACCAACAGGACAAAAAGAGAAGGTAACAAGTCTAGTCTTCAGAACAGTGAGATGCAAAACAACCAATGTATGGTACTTTTATACAACAACCACTACAGACCAATACTTTGTGGCTTATCCCATCTCTGTGAATAGTTGGCTTGAGTATGAAATGTGTTACTATTGAATAGAATAAAATGGGTTTCTATTGTGATGAAACCCCATGATGAAAAGCAAGTTGGGGAGAAAAGGGTTTATTTGGCTGACACTTCTATATCATTGTTCATTATTGAAGAGAATCAGGACAAGAACTCAGACAAGGCAGGAACCTGGAGGCAGAAGCTGATGCAGAGGCTGTGGATTAATGGTGCTTACTGGCTTGTTCCTCATGGCTCGCTCGGTCTGCTTTCTTACAGAACCCAGCCCAGGGATGGCACCACCCATATTGGTCTGGGCTATCTCCCATTGATTACTATTAAGAAAATCCTCTACAGGATTGACTACAGTTGATCTTGTAGAGGCATTTTAAAATTAAGGTTCCCTCTTCTCAGATGACTTTAGTTTGTGTCAAGTTGACATAAAACTGCCCAGTACAGAGTGCCTATGCCATTTCCTCCACCATGGTGATATACATTTAGATAGCTAATAGTAGATAGACAGATAAAGGCTAAGTGTATTGTTTCTGATTTTCTGCATAGCAAATTATACCCGAACTTAGCAACACAAAACACAATCCACTTAGTTTATAATGATTACCATTTGTTAAACATATATTTGCTGTCTCCTCATTTCTGTAGGTCTGGGTCAGCTTATCTAGGTCTTCCGGCTCTGCCTTGCAGTCTGCAGTCAAAGCATTCACTTGCAGAATCTCCAGGCCTAACTGAAGGAAGCTGTACTTCTCAGCTTGTTTATTTGACTGCTGGCAGGATCATGTTCCCTTTGCCTTCCTCCTGCTTTTCTGTTCTAAATCAGCAGCTAACCCACCATTTCTTCAATGCCTTTCCACATTTTTCTCTCTTTTAAAAAAAGATTTTCAAATCTCACTGTGACTTGCACTGTGCATTGTTATGTAGTAATTTTTTCAGGGATTCCCTCGAACCATTGAATTTGAACTCTATTTCTTTGATGCTGCACTACATTGCAAGCAACATAAGCCCCATTTCCACATTAACTAATTCTCTCTTCAGCTGCATTGTCATCTGTTATTAAATAAACTCATCTACTGCATTTAACTTTGCGATTATTTTATTTTGTACTTATTTCTGGTTCAGTTCAACCCTAGTAGGTTAATTTTTATAGTACATTATTACATTTTATGAATTTTAACATTAGTTTGTTTTACATTCAGAGTCTGTTAATTTCAATACGTGAAAGTTTTGCAGGTCTGGTGTTTCTGTCTCTTACTGATTTCCTTGTGTGCTTACTGATTTGCTTTTGCTGGTGAAATATGCTTTTTCTGGGAAAAGTATTTTGAGTCTCTAAGGCTTGAGGGGGTGTGCATTCCACAGAGAAGAACGAGCCTTGCTCTGCCAGACACCAGATGGTATTACTGCACAAAATGCGTATAGCCTTTCTGTAATCAGTATGGAAATTGAGAGTGACATTTGAAAAATTTTGTAGTAAATTGGCTTTGCCATAGCACCAATATGCAATGTTTGTCTTTTTCTTCATATAATTTTTTTAAGGAATTCATTTTCATTGTGTTTTACCAAAGTTTGAGAGTTTCTGTGGATTGAAAATGAAACAGACAGCCCAGCTCCTCTGCACAGGTAATTTTAGATGCATCACTTTTGAGCTAAATTGATAGTTTAACATATTTTAGGATTCCCAAATGCTTTGAATTTGGAGTATAAATACATTTGTGTAACACTTTATATTACAACTTCTCAGTATATATTCTTTCATTATTTTTGCTTTCTTAAACTTTGTGTATAAGTGTAGTGTATTTGTGTATGGTATATGTCTGTGTGTGCAGTGTTGTGTATGTGTGTGTGTATGTGTGTGTGTGTGTGTGTGAAAACCATAGGAGGCTATTAGGTATCCTGATTGATCACTCTCCACCTTGTTCCCTTGAGACATGCTCTCTAACTGAACCTGAAGCTCACTCTTTTTCTGGCTTGACTTATAGCCAGAGTCACCCTGTATCCACCTCCTATAGTGTTTGGATTATAGATGTCCTACCATTTTTAGGACTCAAACTTGGGCTCTGATGCTTGTGCAGAAGCTCTCTTGCCTATTGAGCCAGGCCTCCAGTCCCTGTACTGATTTCTAAATGCATCTGAAAATGTTGCAGTAGTTCCTTCATAGCACATGAGTTTGTTTTTCCTGAAACTTACTCTGACAGTGTTCTTCCTTGTTACTCCTTATAGCATCTAGGTGGAAAGGTCTTTTATTAGATTTTTCCACCTTGGATGAACTCTGGGTCTCGTCACTTCCTTCCTGTACCCTGTCATGAGCTGTCAACTAAGTTTACCAAATTGACCAAATACCATCAGAGAAACATGTCTTTGGTGTCATTTCTTGATTTTCAGCTTCTTTTTAAATTTGACTAGATAAATTCACATTGTTTTGGAGCCTTTTGATTTTAAAATGTGCATGTATATGTCAGTATTTATTTATTTTTAAATAAATGAAATAGGGCTTGGTGAGGATAGTAAAAAACCCATTCAGGGACACAGATAACAGCAGAATGTGACTCTCCAACTAGCCTTCTATGTTCCATATTTATTGTCTTCCTACTGCCATAAACTTCTTTCTGCTTTCTTCTAAAAGGGTAACAAGCTGTGGGTGAATACTGATTATCTTACATGGAATCCAGGAGCAGAAAGATTACAAAATAATGTCAAAGTAGCAATGTACCCAGATTCTTAGATTTTTCTCATACAATATGTTTTGATGTTTTCTCCTCCTTCACCTCCTCTCAGATTCTCTATACCTCCCTATCCACCTAACTTCATGTTCTTTCTCTCTTTGAAATAGCACAAACAAACAAAAACTCCTCCAAACAAAACTGACCAAATAACCAATAAGAGAAAAAAAATTGGCCAAGCCAAAAAAAGGGACCTCCATGCAAAAACCTCAATCATGGAGTTCACTTCATGTTGGCCAACTATATCTGGGCATGGGGTGTAGCTGTTATCCCTAGTGACATGCCATTGAAGAAGACAAACTTTTCCTTTGTCAGCATAAAACGATTGTGGATAGATTCTTGGTTAGGAGTGGGACTATGTAACCACTTCCCCATCTCAGTGCTGGGATCCCATCTGGTTTGAACATGTGCAGGTCCTATACATGTTGATGCAGTTTCTGTGAGTTCATATGTGCAGCAGTCCTGATGGACAATGTTTTCTTGGAGTTATCTATTACCATCAGCGCTTACAATATTTTCTCGTCCTCTTCTGCTTAGATCCCTGAGCATTGAGGGGAGAGTCTTGAGGGGAGAGGTTGATTAAGCCATCCCATTTAGGATTGAGTGCTCCAAAGTCTCTTACTCTGCACATTGTCCAGTTGTGGGTTTCTGTGTTAATTCCCATCTATTTCAACAAGAAGTTTCTCTCATCAGAGTGGAAGAAAAAAAGCATTGATCTATATAGGTTTAGCAATATGTCATTACGAGCTATTTTATTGCTGTGTTCCTTTAGCATAATAATAGAATTATTTCATATATATACATATTTTAAGAAATTTCTACTGTAGGTTTCCATATGACCTTGTCAAATGGCCCTTAATTTTAGTGGTCCCTCCTCATATTTCATCACTTACAACCTTCTTTTCCCCCTCTCCCTGTTTGATCCTCCTCATCTAGTTTCTTTTCTGCCTTTCCATAACTCTATATTCTATTTACCCTCCCTTGGCAGATCCTTCCTCCTAATAAGTCCTGTAGTCTATACCCAGCATCTATAGTTCTACAGATTATAGCATGCCCATTGAAGGCTTAAGAACTAATATTCACATATAAGAGAAGACATAAAATATTTTTCATTTGTGTCTGGGTTACTGCACTCATGAAGATTTTTATAGCCCATCCATTACCTGTGAATTTCATGATTTCACTTTGAACAGTTGCAGTAATATTCCATTGTGTAAATATACCACATTTTCAATATCTATGCATCACTTGATGACATCTAGGCTGTTTCAAATTAATGACAATTATGAATACCTAACCAATGAACATGATTGTGCAAGTGTCTAAATGGTAGGATGTAGAGTCCTTTGAATATATATCCAAGAGTGGAATAGCTGGATATTGAAGTAGATCCATTCCCAGGTTCAGGAGGAACCTCTACCCTGATTTCCATAGGGCCATACAAGTTGGCAGTCCCATCAGCAGTAAGTGTTCCCCATTCACCACATCCTTGCCAGTATGTGCTGTCATTTGTTTTATTGGCTTTGGCCCTTCTGGCTAGGGTAAGATAACGTCTCAAAGTAGTTTTAATTTGCATTTTCCTCATGGCAAAGAGTATTGAAATTTTCTTTGAACAGTTTCTCAGTCATTTGCATTTCAATTTTTGAGTATCGTTCTGTACTTCATTTGTAGTGGGGTATTTGCATATATTTTCGATGAAATATTAATTTTTCTAAATCTCCCAATTTTTAAAAACTGGACCCATTTAAGGAGTACAATATAATATTTGGTTACACTTGGTCAAATGATTACTGTAGCCCATGAAATTGGCATGTCCATTAGAAAACTGAATTACTTTTGCTGATGTAAGGACACCTGTTACCTACTGGTTTCTAGAGGGAAGACATAGGATGTGCATTAAAGGAGACAAAGCTGTGACTGGAGAGATGGCTTAGTGGGTAAGAACACATGCTGTATGATCCTGAGAACCTGAGTTCCAATGACTTGAATCAGTGTAAAAAGTTGGCTTTGTCTGCACATGCCTGTAGCTCAAGCACTGTGGCAGCTTTGACTGCTGTCCAAAGACAGGATGATTGCTGGAGCTTACTGGCTGTCAGAATAGCTCTAGGTTCAGTAAAAGACATTGTCCCAATGGAATGAGCTGAAGATTGATCCAGCAGGATGCCTGATGTCCTCCTCTATCCTCTATAAGCATGAGGGTGCAGTCTTCCCACATGTGCAGGGTATGTGCACAAATAATAAAAATCTATGCATATACACAAAAAATAAATAAGGCAATTTGAGAATAATGTATTATTGTATATGAGACAGTTAGACATTTGAATATTAATATGTTGGTGAGTATTAGAATGGTAAGCATACATACTCTGAGTTAATCCTCTCACCTTTTAAAAAAGATGTATTTATTTATATTATTTTTATGAGTACATCATAGCTGTCTTCAGACATACCAGAATTTTTATTTTTTATTTTATTTTTAAAATATTTTTAATTGGATATTTTATTTATTTACATGTCAAATGCTATCCCCCTTTCCGGTTTCCCCTCTGCAAACTCCCTATCACATCCTCCTTACCCTGCTTCTATGAGGGTGTTCACCCACCCACCCACCCACTCCCGCCTTACTGCCCTAGTATTCCCCTACACTGGGGCATTGAGCTTTCACAGGACCAAGGGCCTCCCCTCCCATTGATTCCAGATAAGGCCCCTTCAGCTTGTTCAGTCCTTCCCCTAACTCCTCCATGGCGGTCCCTGTGCTCAGTCCAATGGTTGGCTGTAAGCCTCTGAATCTGTATTGGGCAGGATCTGGCAGATCCTCTCAGGAGACAGCTGTATCAGGTTCCTGTCAGCAAGCACTTTCTGGCATCCTTAATAGTGTCTGGGTTTGATGTCTGCATGTGGGATGGATCCCCAGGTAGGGCAGTCTCTGGATGGCCTTTCCTTCAGTCTCTGCTCCACTATTTGTCCCTGTATTTCCTTTAGACAGGAGCAATTCTATGTTAAAATTTTGGAGATGGAAGGGTGGTCCCAACCCTCAACTGGGAGGCCATGCCTAACCTCTAGATATGGTCTTGACAGGTTCTCCCTCCCCTTTGTGGGGTGTTTCAGCTAATGTCATCCCTGTGGGGTCCTGGGAGGCTCTTGCTTTCCTGGTGTCTGAGACTTTCTGGTTGCTACATCCAGTTTCCCATTCCCCATTGCTACATACATCTGTTCAATTTCCTGACCCTCTGTACATTTCCTCCATCTCCTCCCATACCTGATCTTTTCCTTCTTTTTCCCCTCCACCTCTTCTCTTCCTCCTAAGTTCCTCCCACCCTCAACTCCCCTTGATTATTTTGTTCCCCCTTCTAAGTAGGACTGAAACATCCACTCTTTGGTCTTCCTTCCTATTGAGCTTCATGTGGTCTATGAGTTGTATAGTACATATTCCATGCTCTTTACACAATATCCACTTATCAGTGAGAACATACCATGTATGTTCTTTTGTGACTGAGTTACCTCACTCAGGATGATATTTTCTAGATCCATCCATTTGCCTAAGAATTCCATGAAGTCATTGTTTTTAATAGCTGAGTAGTATTCCATTGTGTAAATGTACCACATTTTCTGTATCCATTCCTCTGTTGAGGGACATCTGGGTTGTTTCCAGTTTCTGGCTATTATAAATATGGATGCTATGAACACAGTGGAGCATGTGTCCTCATTACATGTTGGAGCATCTTCTGGGTATATGCCCAGGAGTGGTATAGCTGGGTCCTCAGGTAGTACTATGTCCAGTTTTCCAAGGGACCACCATACTGATTTCCAGAGTGATTGTATCAGCTTGCAAACCCACCAGCAATGGAGGAGTGTTACTCTTTCTCTACATCCTCACCAGCATTTGCTGTTACCTGAGTTCTTGATCTTAGCTATTCTGACTAGTATGAGATAGAATCTCAGGGTCGTTTTGATTTGCATTTCCCTGATGACTAAGGATGTTTTAGGTGCTTCTAATAGTGATTGTTGCTTCCTGGTTTTTTTTTGTTTGTTTGTTTGTTTTTTTTTGTTAGAGGTGGAATTATGTTTGTGTGGCTATCTTCTTTTGGGGTTATTGAATTATGATTACTTTCTTGCTTTTTCCGGGGTGTAGTTTCCCTCCTTGTGTTGAAGTTTTCCATATATTATCCTTTGTAGGGCTGGATTTGTGGAAAGATAGTGTGTAAATTTGGTTTTGTCATAGAACATCTTGGTTTCTCCATCTATGGTAATTGAGAATTTTGCTGGGTATAGCAGCCTGCTCTGGCAGTTGTGTTTTCTTAGGGTCTGTATGAGATCTGCCCAGGATCTTCTAGCTTTCATAGTCTCTAGTGAGAAGTCTGGTGTAATTCTGATAGGTCTGCCTTTATATATTACTTGACCTTTTTTCCCTTACTGCTTTTAATATTCTTTCTTTGTTTTGTGCATTTGGTGTTTTGACTATTATGTGACAGGAGGAATTTCTTTTCTGGTCCAATCTATTTGGAGTTCTGTAGGCTTCTTGTATGTTTATGGGCATCTCTTTCTTTAGGTTAGGGAAGTTTTCTTCTATAATTTTGTTGAAGATATTTAGTGACCCTTTAAGTTGGGAATCATCACTCTCTTGTATACCCATTATCCTTAGGTTTGGTCTTCTCATTGTGTCCTGGATTTCCTGGATATTTTGGGTTAGGAGCTTTTTGCATTTTGCATTTTCTTTGACTGTTGTGTCAATGTTTTCTATGGTATCTTCTGCACCTGAGATTCTCTCTTCTATCTCTTGTTTTGTGTTGGTGATGCTTGCATCTATGATTCCTGATCTCTTTCCTAGGTTTTCTATCTCCAGGGTTGTTTCCCCTTGTGATTTTTTTTATTGTTTCTGTTTCCACTTTTAGATCCTGGATGGTTTAGTTCAATTCCTTTACCTGTTTGATTGTGTTTTCCTGTAATTCTTTAAGTGATTTTTGTGTTTCTTCTTTAAGGGCTTCTACCTGTTTACCTGTGTTGTCTTGCATTTCTTTATGGGAGTTATTTATTTCCTTCTTAAAGTCCTCTATCATTATCATGAGATAGAATTTTAAATCTGAGTCTTGCTTTTCTGGAGTGTTGGGGTATCCAAGGCTTGCTGTGGTGGGAGAACTGGGTTCTGATGATGCTAAGTAGCCATGGTTTTTGTTGCTTATGTACTTGTCCTTGCCTTTAGCAATCTGGTTATCGCTGGTGCTAGCTGGTCTTGTTGTCTCTGACTGTGGCTTGTCCTTCCTGTAAGCCTATGTGTCAGCACTCCTGGGAGACCAGTTGTCTTCCGGAGGAATTTGGGTGTGGAGAGCTGTGGCAGAGAGTAAGCTCCAGGGCCCAGATGGAAACAGAAGGATCCTGTCCCAGGCTGCTCCTCTGTTCCTATATCCTGAGGGCTCTGGGTGGATCCCTCTTGAGCCAGATATTTGAGCAGAAGTGGTGGTCTTACCTGTACTCTCAGGGGTGTCAGCACTCCTGGGAAACCAGCTCTCTCCTGGTGGAATTTGGGTACGGAGAGCTGTGGCATAGGGTCAGCTCTAGGCACAGATGGAAACCGGAAGGATCCTTTTCCAGGCTGCTCCTCCGTTCTCCTCTCACCGTTTGAAACGAATCACAGTAGGCAATAATGCTCCTAATACATACTGAGCATTGTGAATGCTAACATGAACGTGCAAACAAAGCAAACATCTTTCAATATAGGTGTTGTTGCACAAATTCAAGGTTGTCAGTGATGTGGTATGGCACACAGACATTCAAAACAAGCAATGTTAGTAAAGGTACAGAAAGTTCTATGTGTGTTGTGGAAAGTGAAAGAGAAAGTAGAAACAGGTGTATTATGTTCTGCTTTTATGAAGCAAAACCACAATTGTGTGTGTTCATTGATGATCAAATATGTTATTAAAATACGGACAGGTGCATTCTTGAATGTTCACACGAGTGATCTGGGTGGTCAGTCTGTGGAAACAGAATGGGAAATAAAGAGGAACAACCTTGATGGACGGTAGAAGAAAAACCAATAACACATGCACACACACACACACACACAGGGAGAGAGATAGATAGATAGATAAATAGATAGATAGATAGATAGAGAGAGATATGATGGTTAATCTTGGTTGTCAACTTGATATCCATGAGAAGAAGGAACTTTCATTGAAGAATTTCTCCCACTGTATTGACATGTAGGCCTGTTTCTGAGACATTTTTGATGCTAATTGATGTGGTAGGGCCCAGCCCACAGTGGGCAGTATCATCACTAAGTACTTGCATCTTGCCTATGTAGGAAAAGTAGCTGAATCTGAGCCTGAGAGCAAGCCAGTAAGTAGTATTCCTCCATAAGACATTCTACACAGAGACTCTTTACTCTGTTTTTCAGGAAACAGTTCTTTCTTTGTTCACTCATTTTCTTTCTTTCTTTCTTTCTTTCTTTCTTTCTTTCTTTCTTTTTTTGTTCATTTCATTTCAAGACAACTCAAGGTTGTCTTGATTCCAAGAAAATCTATGAGGACGTTGGAGACTGGGATTCTGTAGTGTTGCATTGTGTAAGCCCAGCACTTGACAAAAGCATCCTAGTACACAGTTGACACTTGCTGTATAAATCAGGGCCAAAAGAAGCCTGCCAATCTACTGTGAATTCTCAAATGTATTTGCTCATTATGGCTATAATTCTTAAAAAGAATTAAATTTGTGAAGAATTACTGTGTATTTGAAGTTTTCTCTGCTGTCATCTAGTAAGAAGAAAAGATTGTGAGGATGAAAGAAGCTAGATAAAACTACAGAGGAAGATTTCAGATGATCATCTCCACCAGTTCGCTGGAATGCCTTAGGATAGGAGACAGTTTCTCTTCCTTTCTTCTCAAACCCAGAGCCAAGCATATCAGTACATTTTGCCAGCTTAAATAACTGCTTTCATGTCATTTTATCTTAAAGTCAATTTAATTCATATGCACACATAATTTTATATAATAACCAGATGTGATCCTCTGGCATATCATATATCATATAATTGTTTTAGGGGCCATTTTTGTGTGCATGTGTGTTTGTGTGTGTGCTCATATATGTGTTTGGGTGTGTGTGCATCTGTACCTGTGTGTGAATGATATGTGTAGATATCGGCATATGTGCTGTGTGTTCATGTGTATAGGTGCATGTGCATATGTACCTGTGTTTATATGTGCATTTGTACCTGTGTCTACATACATACATCTGTCTTCCATAGTTTACTTGTCTGTAGGTGTCATAAAGACCATAATCAAGAGCACTTGAAGAGAAAGTGGTTTATTTGGCTTATAGTTTACAGTCCATCATCAAGATAAGTCAAGGCAGGAACTGAAGCAGAGAACACACAAGAATGCTGCTAACTAGCCATTTCCATTGATTTCCTCAGTTGTATTTCTTTCAAAACCTTTTGTTATTTTTATTTCTTTTGTGTGTGCACAGGTGTTTTACCTATATGTATATCTGTGCACTATATGTATACAAATGTTCTTGGGGCCAGAAAAGGGCATCAGATCCCCCGGGACTGGAACTTCAGATAGTTGTGAGGTATCATGTGGGTGCTGGGGATCAAAACTGGGTTCTCAGGAAGAGCAGCAACCTTTAAGTGCTGAGCCATTTTCTAAGGCTCTTCAGCTGCATATCTTATACAGCTCAGCCCAAACATTATTCCATGCTAGCTCATTAAAATTTTTAAAACTTTATTTTTATTTATATGTGTGCCTGCTTGTCTGTATGTGCACCAAATGCATGCCTGTTACCTAGGGAAGCCAGAGGAGATTGTTGGATACCTGGAACTGGAGTTATTGGTGGCTGTGTGTCTGCCAGTGTGGATTCTGGAAGCCAAACCCAATTTCTTTGCAAGAACATCAAGTTCACTTAACTATGAAGCCAGAACTCCACCCCCTACCCATTTCATTAATTTTTTTTTATGATAACAAGATAAATGTTGAGAGTTCTTTTCCTAGAGATATTAACTACAGAAATAACCACTAGCCTTTTGAACATATCTGCATCATGGAAGGTCACAGTGTCTCTAATTAACTAACAATGACCTTTTCTTGTTATGCCTCATGAATGAGTCATTTGGATCTTTCAGCCTCTCTTTGGAGATCCAGATGTTTCATAATGCACAGTATGGGTTTTCTCCTGAACGACAAACTGAAAAACAGTCCATTTGGTGATTAAAAAAAACAAAAACAAAAACAAAAGATAAAACAAAACAAAAAGCCAAAAACCCACGTTTGCAGTAGGGAGGGGAAAAACGTTGAGTATTTATTAATCTCCTTCCACAGCAGTGGAGTTCCTCCAGTATGGGGCTCATGCTTCACTTTCCTCCAAGCTCCCATTCAGCTTCTATTACTATAAAGACAAAGCAGGAGATTACTGGGGCTTTAAAGTGGTTTCAAAACCTGAGGGAGAATATTATACATTTTCTGCAAATTTTGACATTGCTACACTTGTTTTGATCATCCAGACAGAAATAAATCTTGGAAAAGTGTATGTACAATTTTTGGAACACATTCTCCCCTAAAACACCAAGAACAAAATTCCCATTAAAAAATAACATCACAATGGTTTTTTCATGTCTCAAAAAAAAAAAAAATCCCTTAAGGCATAAGTAAGGTGTGTGTGTGTGTGTGTGTGTGTGTGTGATCCAGAGGATTGGAAGTACTTTAAGAAACTAAGAGCACAGCTGATGTTCATGGCATGAGCCTACAATGAATGCCCTGAATCAAAAGAAAAAAGGAAAGAAAGGAAAGAAAAGAAGGGAAAATGAAAGAAACTAATATTTAAATATCTCAACGTTGTATTTTACAACCTTAAGAAGTGATTTTAAAGTTTAATTTAGTTCTTTGTAGCATGTACCTTTAAAATGTTTATTATTGATTGTGTATGTACACATGGGCATGGTACTGTGTGCGTGTGGAGGTCAGAGGACAACTTCCAAGAGCTTGCTTTCTCCGTCTACTGTGTGGGTCCAGGGGATGAAACTCAGGTCCTGGAGCTTAATGGGAAGTACTCTTACCCACTGAGCTATCTTGCTGGCCAGAGCTCACCATATGATCTTTTTTCTTTTCTTTCTGAGCTTTGAGTTTCATTTCCATTTCTTTCTTCCAAAACCTCTATATACCCTTCCTTTTTCTCTTTCAAATCCAAAGCCTCTTTTTTCATTAATTGTCGCTGACTACAAATGCATATATGTATATGCATATATTATGACAGCTAGTTCTTTTTTAAAGGACTTAGCACAGATTTATTACTCTAGGAAGGTTGTAAGAACATAGTAATTTTATATTCATCAGAGTATGTACCAAACAGCAACAAAAATAAACAGAAAAAAATTGAAATTTAGCTAACTTGTAAGTCCCATCATCATTACCAGAGACCTAGCTATCATAATCCTGTTTTTTTTTTTTTTTTTTTTTTTTTTTTTTTTTGCGGTGGGTTATGGGTTAGAAGAGTTGGGCCAAGGTATTCTGTAGGTCAGCACCAGAGGTCTCTTATGTGAGGATGTTGGTCATTTCATATCCATAGGAAATGAGTATGCTAAGTAATTTTGAAAATTAGAATTCCGCAAACAAGATAAGGTATTGCTTCCACAGTTTGGTCACAGAAGACTATAATTATCTGAAGCTCCTCTCTTGCTGCCTTTGAAGAAGCAGACTTATATTACTAAGAATTATATATGACAAAGGACTCAAGAGCCATCAAGGTGCCCAGGCCACAGATGTAAGAGCCACTGAGGAACTGAATCCTATAACCATCAAGTGTGTGAACAAACCATCCTACATAGTACATCTTCTCACAAGGCTTGCAAAAGTGACAACAGCCCTAGAAAAGGCTCTAAACCAGGAAGAAAACCAAACTTGCCTGAACTCTTCACCTACAGGTTATTTGACAGCATAGTTATGTGTTGCTTTACATAACTAAGTCTCTTATCACTTATTACATAGCAATGAGTAGCTAATATACCATTGCTGTTTTTCTTCTTCTCCTCCTCTTCTTGTCCTGCCTATTGTGTTGTGATGTATACTTCTCTTTCATGCTTCACTTTCCTTTATAGCATTTATTACTGCCTAACATTCTATATATTTGAGTTTTAAATTGTTTATAGCTACTTTATCTCCAATCCAAAATATAAACTATTAAAGTTTGTGTTTCTCTTTTACCAATGAGCTCATGATTACATAATATATTACACTTGGTAATGTGCTTACTGAATGAGTCATCATTTATTTAATAATAGGACAGTTATACCACATTCTTCCTAGCTAAAATCTTTTAGTGTAATATGAACCTATTTTTGATGTATGTATGTATGTTCATGTGTGTGCCTATGCCTATGAAGGTCAGAAAGGATGTTATTGAGTGTCATTCTTCAGAAACCAGCCACCTCATTTTGTTTCTCTGAGATATTCTCACTGGGACCTGGGGTTCCTAGAGAAGGCCAGGCTTATAGGCCAGTAAGCTCCAGGATTGTACCTGTCCCTGTTTCTCCATCCCTGGTGTTACAAGTATGTACTACAATGTCTGACTTTATTTACCTGGGTTCTGGGAATTGAACTCAGGCCCTCTTTCTTACATCACATGCACTTTCCCTATGGAAATATCTCTCTAGCCATATAAAAATAAATTTTTCTTTATTTTAAGTAATACAATGTTATATAAATTTATATTCATTGCTTGTTTCTAAAATAATATACATCAGGAAGATATCTATTTTAAAAATGTTTTTATTTATTCTTCTTTCATATATTACATCTTGACTGCAGTTTTCCCTCCCTCCTCTCCTCCTAGTCTCCTCTCCACCTCCCTTCTCCCCCAGATCCACTCTGCCTCTGTTTTCCTTCAGAAAAGAGCAGGCCTCCCTGGGATATCAATCAAACATGGCATCACAAGATGTAATAAGATTAGACACAAACCCTCACATCAAGGCTGGGCAAGGCAACCCAGCAGGAGGAAAAGGGTCTCAAAAGCAGACAAAAGCATCAGAGACACCCCAATTCCCACTGTCTGGAGTCCCACAATAATACCAAGCTATAACACTAACACACACACACACACACACACACAAATGCACGCATGCACGCGCGCATGCAGATGATCTATGTCAAACCCCTGCTGGCTCCCTGACTGTTGGCTCTATCAATTGTGAGCTCCTATAAGCACTTGATAGTTGATTCTCTGTGTGTGTTCTCGTGGTGTCCTTGACTTCTCTGGCTCCTACAATCCTTTCTTCCACTCTGCTCCAGTATTCCCCAAGCTCTGCCTAACATTTGGCTATGGGTCTGCATCTGCTACCACCATCAGTGGCTGAATGAAGCCTCTGATGATTAAGCTAGGTTCTGGTCTAAGGGTATAGCACAGTAGGAAGACAGCTATTTTAATTATTCAGCATACCTACCATTGAATCTTGGCTTTAATTGTATATCAATATCCTTATAGTATTTTAAATATATGTGCATAACATAAATTTATATACATTTACATATATAATACACACATATGTTACTCATACTTCTATATAAATTTGATATGGGTAAAAGCTAGTTCATTTTGCAACTGAAACCACAACACAGACAGGTACTATTCAAGAATGTAATCTGTATTCCTTCATGTGATCCTGCTTCACGTGATTTTTGTCTATTTTGGAGGAATAGCTGTGCTCATCTATAACTGCTAATGGAAGTGGAATTTTTTTCCTTGTGAAAGGCAGGCTATGTTTCTTTGGTATTTTCTACTATGAGATAGATGAAAATGGAGGTTGGGAATATGGGTGTGTCCTGACAGAGACTGAGTAACAGAGTATAAAGATAGCTAGGATTTGGGACTGTGAGATGGTGTGGGCAGTATCTTTAGCAGCTCTCATTCAGACATTTTCTAGTTGGTAAAATGTCAATCCCATGAACAACATGGGTAGAGCTAAGAGGGAACAATTGCTGGGAAGTTGGACAACATAGGGACAGAATATGTGCTTTATTACATCCATCTTGTCATCATCCTTTTGGTGTGGTACCATTTTACTCATTTGAAATATGCTTTGAACACTTTTGCATTCTTTGCATGCATGAGTTAAATTTTTCTTTTTTCTTTTTCTTCCCTAACTGTACTCAATTTCAGCACCATTTCTGGACCAGATATTCTGTCCACTCTATAAATTAGAGATTTGCAGGAAAGAGACAACTTAGAGGGCCATGGGCCATTTTTTTTTTTTTTGATGAGGGCAGCTATAAATTAGATATCTACAAATGTGTGTGGCCATGCTGTAATAAAAAAATCATTGACAAGTACAGGTAGTAGACTGTATTTGGGCAATGGATCATGGTTGAAGATGCTTTCTTAAAAACCTGTCTATGCTCCAATCCAGCATCATCCAATGGAAAGAATCTAATAATAAAGTCTTACAGCTATTTTGTTTTGTTATGATGATTGACCTGAGATATACAGGAGAATGTGTAAAATATAGACACTTTAATGTTCAAATTGTGAGGCTTCTGACCAATAATAGTGTACTTACATCAATAACAGATGTCTACCATAGTGTTCAAATTCCTTCCTGGTGATTTAGTTGCCCAGGCAATCAAAGGGAACAAGTTCAAAGCTGACTGGACTGTCCTTCAAATAAAAAAAATCTAGGTTAATGAGAAAATAAAATAAAAATGACTGGTATTTGAAAGGCGAAGCCTTATAGATTTAATTTTTAATCTCCTGTCATAGCTTTGGATAGTTTTTGTAATGTCATTAATCCAAACGGTTTGAGATAGCCTGAGTATATTCCTCCACACTGAAATACTTATCACGTGTCATGTCCAGGGTTTTGATTTTTATTTTGCCCTGGAATGTACCTAATCATTTTTTGCCCATTTCCTGAAGACTGCTTTTCTTATTCTTGTGTGTGGCTCATTTGAATTTACTCTAGACATTCTATGACCATCAACTGTCAGTTCTCCTTTTCAATCATATAATCTAAAACTGTTATAGAGAGCAAGGGTAAAATTCCCAGCAATTGGGAGAGCCTTGATTATTGATTCTCATCTACAGTTGTAGTGTTCCTTTTATTAGGAGAACATGTTAGAGCTTCTCTCAAAATCTCAGTAACCCCTTTTCTCTCTGTGTATCTCTCTGCATCTGTCTCTTTCTCTCTCCCTCTTCCCTTTGTTCCCCATTCCTCCCTCCCTCCCTCCTTCTTTGTGTGTGCCCATGTGAGTGTGTGTCCATGTGTGTGTCCGTGTGTGTGTGTGTGTGTGTGTGTGTGTGTGTGTGTGAGCTCACGCACATCAAAGGTAAGATACATTGCATTGCTTGGTGGGTGAGGAAAATTCTTGAGTTCACTGGAGTAGTCAATGGATTCACAATATCAAAGATTACATTGAAATAAACTTTGAACTTCTCACAGATGTAGCAAAAAGCATGTGGTAGAAGAACATAAACATTAATTTATGAAAATGCTTATTTCTCATTAATGTTTACTAGCAATCAGGAATCTGTTTTTACTTCTTGAGATGGGAAATGCTGTAGGGTGCATCTAGTACATGATACTTTTATCTCATCTCCTAAGTGCTGGGACACCAGGCATGCCCTACCACACCTGGCTCAATAACTGTTGTTTTTAACAGGCTGTGACTAATGACAGTAGCTTTTTTTTTTTTTTTTTAAAAAAAAAAAAAACTTTTCTAGCTTAGATTTCTAATTTGAACTGGAATTTTAATACAGTAGCCAAGTCTCTACCCAAGACAGACAGGAAGGGTTTCTTAACGTAGAATCCTTCAGTCACAGTGAGTTTACTGGGTATTTTTGATTGTCAGTTTGACAAGATCTATACTAAGCTAGGAGACAAACTTCTGGGAACACCTGTGAGGGATTATCTAGATTGGGTTAACTGAGGTAGGAAGACTCACTTTAATTGTGGATGGGCTGGGCTACTGGACTGAATAAAAACTAAGAGAACAAGCTGAGCACCAGCATTCATGTCTCTGCTTTCTGATTGTGTGTGCAGTGTGACCAGCTGCTTCAATCTCTGGGCCCCATGATTACCCTAACCATGATGGACTGACTATACCTTCAAACTGTGCGCCAAGCTATACACCTCCTTATGTTACTTTTGTCATGTAGCTTGTCACAGTACAACACACATGATTAGAATAAAAGAACAGTAAACTTTCCAGAAGGCACAAGACCACCTTTCTACCACATATGGCATTCATTGCCTTGACATCAGCAGGCAACTGTGTTGGAGAAAATGAGTTCAGTTCTCAGAATGTAAATTTTGTCCTTTGAGAAACAACAAGGTTTGTTGATTTTGGACTCAGTTCTTTGCTCTGTTCCCATCATCGATGGTTCTATATCTGGTTCTCAACATCCGTAATGCTGTGACCCATTAATACAGTTACTCATGTTTTGGTGACTCCCAACCATAAATTATTTTTGTTGCTTCTTCATAACTGTAATTTTGCTACTGTTATGAATTGTAATGTAAATAGGTGATATGCAAGATATATGATATGCAATCCGTGTGAAAGGGTTGTTTGATCCCCAAAAGGGATTGTAACCCACACAGGTTAAGAACTGCTGCTTTAAGGTATTCCCATTGCTGAATCAGAAAAACTGGGTTCCTCTCTGTGCTGGTTAGTTTTAACCATCAGATCAACATAACTGGACTCAATTGGGAAGGGAGTCTTAAGGAATTTTCTCGATCAAGTTGGCCTATGAGTATGTCTGTAAGGGATAATCTTGATTGTTAATCAGTGTAAGAATATTGAGTCCACTATTCCCTAAGCTGGTTCCTGTGACTGAAGAAAGCTAGCTGAGTGTTCAAGCCAGTAAGAATACACGTATTTATTCTCTCTTTATTGTTAACTGTGAATATAAGTCTCATCCTTGACTTCCCTCCAATAATAGACTATACCAATCAAACCATGAGATGAAACAAAACAAAACAAACCCTTTATTTTGTTGCTTTTTGTCAGAGTATTCATCATAGAAAGAGGAATGAAATTGTAACTTTTCACAAATACTCATTTTAATAACTTAAGCCAATTTTATTTTTGGCTCTCAGAGATAAGGGAACGATTTATTGTTTATTGTCTCTCTTTTTTGTACCATCTACTTCAGTATGAGGAATACACAGGTGCTCAGCAATAAGGATAAAGTGTTGAAAGAGAAAACATATAGTTAAATATTAACTTGAAGGGAAAATAGTGAAATAGTTCCCTAGCAATGGGATTTCAGTGCTTTGCTGCCAAGACTTTCCTGCTTCCCTTTCTAACTCAAGGCAGGATGAATTTTAGTGATTGTTCTATTGCCTACTCCACCCACTAGCAAATGTGCCTTAAAACATCTCATTTCCAAGAATGATTCAGTGTGTGGCTGTTGACCAACCAATATTCACTCACTTATGATCTCATGCTTGGAAAGAAATCAGTTTGGCTTTTGTGTTTTCCATTGAGGATCTTTTTTAAAAGCCTAGCCTATGACAACACATCTTTCTATTAGTTCATATATTTTCCAGTCAGAAAAGCCTTCTGGTATACACAGATTTCAATTCCTGGTTTTTCCATGCTAAATACTAGATTACATAAGAAAAATTTAATAAATCTCTTCACAATTACTTTACAATATTTGCTATTCACAAATTTAAAAAAAAAGCAGTTTGGAGGCTGGGGGATGGTTCACTGGTAAATTATTTGATGTACAGGCATGAGGATCTGCATTCAGAAACACAGAACCCATGGACATGCCAGACATGCTTGGTGACCTCCTATAAGCTAGTGCTTGAGGGGTGATAACAAAGAATCCTCAGAGTGGTCTGGCTAACTAGACTAGCAGAATTTTGGCAGCTCTGAGTTCAAATGAGAGACCCTGCCTTAATATATATTGTGGAGAGTGATTGAGAAAGTTACTCATTGTTAATCTTTGACCTTCAAAATCACATGTATACATGTGCATGCATACTCACACATGCATACAAACATGTATACATATATAGATGCGAAAAACCCACTACTCAGCTTGCTATCATTGTAATACATTGAGAGTTGTATTGATGGTTTCACATCTTTCCATGTTTTCTGCTCATAATTATGAAAAATCTCTGAAACATACAAATTCCTGTTCAAAAGAAAGTAATTGGTCATGGGAGATTATCATCAGCCTGCAGTTGAATTTCAGATATCATCACCCCTATAAAGAAAGTTTAAAACATCTAGAAAAATGCTTTCACCTGCTTTTCATAAAAGTTGCACAAGAGACCTTGGGGAGCAGACGTTTATCTCCTAAAATACCTGACCTATTTATTTGCTCTTCTCCCAGCTGTTGTTTCAGCTGGCTCTGGGTTATGCAGCTCATGGGCACTCCCCTTAGAAAGCTTTCTGGAGAGACTCATACCAGGATTCATTTGCTGAGCAGTTAGAGTGGTTTTTAAAACATTGCTAGCCAGGGTGGGTTCATTAAATTCTCTGATAGCATCTAGGTCAGTCATTCTCCCACTGCATGCTCTTTGTGTGCCTTACTTTCAATGGAAAACAATGACTGTCCCCTCCCTTTCTGTGACTTCTTTATAGCAAGGTCCTGATGCCAACAGCTGCCGGCAGGGCTGTTTCCAAAGCACTGCACTGTGAACTTGATCCAAGGGCTTTTGGTCTCCATAGCAACCGGGGCAGTCTTGATTGTGTTGTCACCAAGATCATTGGAGCAGCCACAAGCCCTATTATTTCCTTCCTGGAAAATGAGCGTGTAGGTATAAATCTCCTGTTGGGTTTTGAATTTGAAATGTTCCTTAGAGGCTCATTTGTTTGAACATGTTGTCTCCAGCTGAGGACGCTCTTTTGGAAGGCTGTGGAACCTTCAGAAGGTGGATCCTTTTTTGGACGAAGTTGGTCACTAGTGGCAAGACTTGAGGTTTTATAGCCAAGCCCTACTTCTGCCTATTCTCCTCTCTCTGACTGTGTAGTCAATGTGACTGGCTGTCTGATGCTGCTGCCACTGTGCCTTTCCAGACATGATGAAGTCACTCTCCAACTGCAATCAAAATAAACCCTTCTACCCATAAATTGCTTCTTCTCAGGCATTTGGTTACAAAAACAAGAAAAGAACTAATAAATCTCCTTTGCAGATGTATGTTGTGGTAAATAGTTACTTTGTATACTCAAAAACTCAAGAAAATGTTGGTACCTCAGAGGCAATTGGATGGAGTCACAGGGATATGTGCAGTTAAGCCCAGATTTTTATGTGAATGCTTGGATTTGAACTCAAGTCTTCAAGAACTTTATCTGATTTTAAGCTCTTCCACAACATTGGAAGAACACAGTATTTAATGTATTTTCATATAAATCTAACCCACAGATTATCAACTCCTATGTTTATAGTCTCATTTTATTTATTTCTGTGTGGTCACATTTAGAAGTAATTTAACAAGATTTGTGACAAGGTAACTGAGCAAGACCTTGTGCTATTGATCAAATGTCTAGGTGAGGAGCTGTCAAAACAGTGATGGATGGATAATCTATATATTCATGCTCACACAGTGTATTCTGGCCTTCAAAGAAATTGGGAAAAAATGTTTACCAAAACCTCTTTTGCTGAAAGCCTGAAATATAAGCTGATGAGTAATGCTGGAAAATAGAAAATGATCATTTGATTTAAAGGAAGGAAAGCATTCCACGGCTCTAGGACAACACACTCAGCATGCCTTCAATTGATAAATTTAGCTTCCAGCTTGATTGTTTTATTTTAAAAACACAATAGTATTTAGAAGGTTCTTGTTAACCATATTATCTATGATAAGTAGATAAAAATACACAATAAATCTAATTTTGTCCAGATGGAAAAGAATATGCACATTATTAATATTTTTGGAATATCAATTTTAAATTGCTAACATGTTCTGAAGTGAGCATAGTTTGCAAAAGGAGGGCAATTTAAACAATTTCCATTGTTAAGATGGAATCTATGAAAATATGTTCAAAATGAGCAGTTACCAGCTCTGGTTATAGGACCAGGGTTTGTATACTGTGGTGGTTTGATGTAAAATGTCCCTCATAGGCTCATGTGTTTGAATTCTTATCTGGAGGCATTATTTTAAAAGATTGTGGAACCTTTAGGGGGTGGATCTTTGCTAGAGGAAGTGGGTCATAGGATGCAGGCTTAGAGGATAGGTCTTGGAGTTTTAAAGACTGGCCCTACTCTATTCACTCTGCTACTACCAGCCAGCTTCCTGTGCCTGCTGTCATGCCTTCCTCGGTATGATGGACTATGGTCTGAAACTGTACTCATTCTCCCTTAAGGTTCTTTTATCAAGATATTTCATCACAGCAATAAGAAAGTAACTAATACATACAGTAAGCATAAAACATCTGCGACCCAGCTACCATTGACTCATTTTTTCATCGTAATATTACCATGCAACTAGTCATATGCAACATTTGTGGGTTCCTTTGAACTCACTTGCCACTCATTACTGAGGAAAGGAAAATACTTGGTTTTTGGACTCTGGAAATGAATGACTTAGAGAACATACAAGGAGAAAATCCTTTAGAAATGAAATGCTCACATATGCTTTTGTACGCCACTTTAAATATGATCCTTAGCCAGGCAGAATGAAGAAAGGACAACGGAGTCTAGATTATCTCTCCTGTGAAAGAAAGAAGCAAGTTAATTTGCCATGAACCTAAGCAGCATAATGACAACTATTTTTCCACTTTTTCTACTTACCTCTTAAGCAAGTAAAAATTGTGGAATGAGATAACCTTTAGGGGAAAAAAGCAATTCTAGAAATGTATGTATATAGGCTGATTTGCATACATATTTTATTTTAAAAATGGCACTATCAGGAAATTATACCCTGCTGAAATAGGCCTACAGAGAGCTTTTCTTTGTATAATCCTGAGGTTGCTTAGGGGAAGTTGACTTTAATAGTTAACTGGAAGAGAGTAAACATCGTTGAAGGATAGGAGTGAGTCACAGATGGATAAAATACTCAGACAGGAAAATATAATCACTGGAAAACTGAAGCCTAGTAGTAACACTCCAAAAAAAGATCCAGGTTAGCAAGGACTGTGGGAAGGCAGCAGAGGGGATGGTACATGTGTGAGTCCAGATGTTTTCCTGTCTCCAAACACTACCATATATTTTTCCTTGCCAATTAAAAATTCATGGCATATTTTTTGTTAATTGTTATTACATGCATATATGTATACATGTAATAACATGTACTTGTATTTGTATCTGTATATGCATATGTATATGTATATACATATATATTCCTAAATATAACCTGCTCAGTCTGTATAATGTATATTTTCAGATCTAACCATTTCATATTGGTTAACTAATTGGTGTGTTTCCTGGGGAAGACTATTTCTCCTACTCTGATCATTCCTTAGTTACATGTAGTTCTTTGTTTGGGGTTGTGGCCCTCTGGTCATTCTCCTATCCACATTGGTATGTCTATTGTTGTCCTTATTCAGCTCATGTTTATGCAGTCATGTTGGTGAGACTTTATGTGTGTAGCTTATGACATTGTTAGGAGACAGAGTGCCACAGCAAACTCCCTGATTGCCTTGCTTATGTAGTCTTTCTGCTTCCTTTTTTTCTGCAATGTTTCCTGAGGCTTAGACGTAGAGATTGTTTTGTAGATGTATCCATTGGGACTGGGCTCCACAGTCTTCATTTTAATTGGTTGTGGGTTTTCTGTAATGGTCTCCATCTGTTGCAAAGAGAAGTTTTTCTTGATGAAGGCTGAGTACTATACTTATCTGTGCATATAAGAACAAATATTTAGACTGTAAGGGATTGTGCTGGTTTAATAAAGCAGCAGTTTGGGGTTTTTCTTCAAGATCCATGACTGCACTAGCTCTGGGTAGTTGGCTAGGATTCCGTTACCAGGCATTATTTCCCTCTTGTTAAATGGGTCATAAGAACAGTTAGAGAGCTGTTGGTTACTGCCCAGGTAGGTATGCTACCACTGAGCCCTTAGTGTTATTGTGCCATGCCTGTGGCTGTTGTGGTTCATGGATATTATATCTGGCTAGGACTGTTGGTTGCTTTTTTCCTTTGGAAGCTTGCCTGGCTCCTTTTGGTACCATAAAACCTAGTCTGCAAGGATGAGGCTTTCAAGTCAGTTCCAGCTCAAGGAGTCTCTAGATCTGTTTCTGAAGTACATGGTATCTTCAGTAATAGGGACTTACCTTATGCCTCTGGGGAACAAAGAAAGGCAGTAGAAATAGCCTATAATGCTTTGGGGTCTCTTAGAAAACTCTGAGAAACAACTCAAAAGAGAGCTTCTTATGCTTGTTATTGGGGTTTTGTTTGGTTGTGTTTTGGCCCTAGAATGGATTATTAGGACAAATGAGAAAATTTCATTTAAGCTATATTTGTATAGTCACACACAGATTTATATGTATTATAGAAGTTTTGTTTTATAGGTACATAATTAATAGTATGATTCTTTATGATATTTTCAAATGTCTACTGTTATTTCACCCTTCTTCCCCCGTCTTCTGTATTTGTCTCCCTCTTTCTCCATATTTAGATCAGATAACTTGTACCCTGCTAGTCCTTTATCTATTGCTCTCCCACATACCTTATCCTTGCAATGGTCCCTGTCACTTTCCTGGTTTCTGTAGTTACCTCATTCTATGTACTCACATCTTAAGATTTGGAAACAGAAGCCTCCGATGAGAGAGAACATGATATTTGTCTTTCTGGGTCTGGGTTACCTCACTCTTATGTAATCACTTTTGTAGTTCAAACATTACCTGTAAAATTCATTTATTGTTTTTTTTTTTTTTTTACAGATGAATAGTGTCATGTATCATATTGTCATTATACATATGTTGGTTGAAAGATATTCGGGTTGTTTCCATTTCTTAGTTATTGTGAACAGAGCAGCAATGAACATGGCTGAGCAAATATCTGTAGAGTAGGATATTTAATCCTTTGAGCATATATATGCCAAGGAATGGTATGGCTGGGTCATATGGTAGAATCTACTTTTGGCTTTTTGAGAATTCTCCACACTGATTTCTGTATTTGGCATACCAGTTTACAATCCCACTGACTAATAAATTTCATTTTCCTTGCATTCCCTCCCCATTTGTTGTTGGTTGTTTTATTGATCTTTGCCATTCTGACTGAGGGAAGAGAAAATCTCCAAGTTGTTTTGATTTGCATTTTCCTAATTTCTAATGATGATGAATATTTTTGAGTGTGTGTGTGTGTGTGTGTGTGTGTGTGTGTGTGTGTGTGTGTGTTTGTGTGCGTGCTTTTTTGGAGAAAGGATCAGGCTCATTTTTCAAATTTTCATCTTTCAAAACTTTTTGTTTCTTGAGTTCTCTCTGTGTTCTGGCTATTATTTCTTTGCCAAATGTATAGCTAGCAAAGTTTCTCTCCAAATTGTGGACTTTCTCTTCTTCTAGTTGATTGTTTCTTCATCCATGATGTCTTTTAGTTTCGTGAAGTCCCACTTGTCAATTGTTGACATTAATTCTTGCACAAATGGAGTCCTATGAATGAAGTCCTTTCTACACCTATATCCTGTAGGATACTGCCTAAGTTTTCTTCTAGTAGTTTCAGAATTTCAGGATTCAGGTTTAGGTCTTTGATCCATTTGGAGTTAGTTTTTGTGGAAGATGATAGAGGTCTAATTTCATGCTTCTGCATATAGATGTCCAGTTTTCTCAGCACCATTTGATGAAAATGCCTTTTCTCCAGCTTATATTTTTGCATCTTTGTCAAATATTGTGTAATTGAAATTATATGTACTTATATTTAGGTCTTTGATTTTGTTCTATTGGTATACATGTCTGTTTTGTGCCAGTATCATATAATTTTGCTTACCATGGCTCTGAGTATACCTTAAAATCTGTAATGGTAATCCTTCTGGCATTGTTCTTTTTGATCAAGCTTGTTTTTCCAATCCAGGATCATTTGTGGTTCCTTATGAATTTTAGATTTTTTTTCTAATTCTTTGAAGAATAAAATGGAGATTTTGATTGTGATTGTACTGAATCTGTTAATAGCTTTTGGTAAAGTGGTCATTTTCACAATGTTAATTCTAGCAATCTGTGATGGATGTTTTTCCATTTTCTAGTGTCTTTATCTCTTTTTCCAGTGGCTTAAAGTTTTAATTTGTAGGTCCTTTGCATCCTTTATTAGATTTATTCCTGGATATTTTATTTTCTTCCACATTATTGTGAATGGGAATGTATTCATGATCTCATTCTCTGTATGTTTATTATTGGTGTATAGAAAAGCTATTGATTTATTCAAGTTGATGCTGTTTCCTGCCACATTGCTTACTTTATTTATTGTTTTTGATAGTCTTTTGGCAGATTTTTTTGGATACCTAATGTATAGTACCATATCATCTGCAAATAGGGATGGCTTGATTACTTCCTTTCTTATGTATATCTCTTTAATTTCCTTCTCTTATCTTATTGCTTCTGGTAGTGTGTTGAGCAGAATATTGAAAGGGAGCAGGGATAATGGACATCTCTGTCTCCTTCCTGATTTCAATGAGATTGTTTCAAGCTTTGCTTCATTGGGATCATGTTGGCTGTTGGTTTCTCATATATAGGTTATATTTTGTTTCCTCTAGCCCTGCATTTTCTAGGACTTTTACTATGAAGGCATGTAGTGTTTTGTTAAATGCCTTTTCTGCATCTATCAAAGTGAACATGTGATTTTTGTCTTTAGATACCTTTATGTGGTTTATTACATTTACCAACTTGTGCATGTGGAACCATCCCTGTATTTCAGAGGTAAAGCCAGTGGATAATCTCTTTGATGTATGTCTGTATTCTGTTTGTAACTGTTTTATTGAGTATTTTTGAGTCTATGTTCACTAGGGATATTGGATTGTAATTTTCTCTTCTCTTTTCTCTTTCTTTCTTCCTCTCTTTCTCTGTCTTTCTTTCTGACCCTCCTTCCCTCCTCCTTCCCTTCCTGCCCTCCCTTCCTCCCTCCCTCCTCCCTTTCTTTCTCTTTCTTTCTTCCTTCCTTCCTTCCTTCCTTTCTTTCTTTCTCTTGTTCTTTGTTTGTTTGTTTGTTTGTTTCTTTCTTTCTGTGTGTGTGCGTGTGCGTGTGTGTGTGTGTATGTGTGTGTTGTGTGCTGTGTGTTTACTGAGTTTTAGTATTAGAATGATACTGGCTCCATAGAAGGAATTTAGGGGTACTTCCTCTGTTTCTAATTTTTAAAAATAGTTTAAGAAGAAATGTCTCTAGATCTTCTTTGAATGCTTATATAGAACTCTGCTGTGAATCCATCTGGACTTGGACTGTTTTTTTGTTTTTTTGCTTGTTTGTTTGTCTTTTGCTGGAAGACTTTTTATTACTATTTCACTCTTCTCATTTGCTATATATCTGTTCACATTGTTGTCTTCCTGATTTAATTTTGGTGGTTTGGCTGAATCTTGAAATGTATTTATTTCTTTTAATTTTCCAGCTTGATGGATGGAATGCATGTTTAAAAAAATACTACCTTATAATTTTCTGAGTTTCTTTGTTTTCCTGTTCACTTCTGATTCTAATAATCTCTCTCTCTCTCTCTCTCTCTCTCTCTCTCTCTCTCTCATTATTTTGCCCAAGGGTCTGTATATCTTGTTTAAATTATCAAAGAGCTTGGATTTGCTGATTCTCTGTATTATTTTCTTTGCTTCTTTGTCATTGTTCCAATTTTTTGTATCTTGCTATCAAGTGGGTTTGTATTTGGTTTCATCTTGTTTTTAACATTTTGAGTTGCATCATTAAGCCATTTATTATGTTCTTTTGGATTTTTCCTTTTATTGAAAATTGATTACGTTCCAATATATCTCACCTATGGAACTCCACAATCTCTTTCAGGCAAAGAAACAAACCGTAATAAAACAAATCAAATAAGCAAATGTGGAAAAAAGCAATGAAAAACCATGAGAAACACACATACTTGTAGACACATAGAAAACACAATAAATAATCAAAAGACCAGTACAGTTAGTTTTTTAAAAAGGCAAAATAATGCACTGTAAATACTCATCAGTAGGGGTTAAGGCTCTAGTTGGGCACCAGAATGACTTCTCTATGTTCAGTGAGATATGTATGCATTGTCATCAGCAATAGGGACTTATATCAGTTTGTAGAGAGTAACTAGTAGCCTAGAAAATAGCCTGAGTTTAAGAGTTTCCATTGGGCCCCCTTGGCTAATACGTCAATTAGTTGTGACTTATTTCTAACACAGGAAGTTTTACTTGGTGGTGAGAGATATCTAGTTGGGGATTTGTCTCCCCTGTTATTTGTGATTCAGTTTATATTTCTTTCTTATATGCATATATTTTAAGAAACTTCTGCTGTATTGGGTTTCCATACAACCCCTCAAATGACCCTTATTTTTAGATGCTCTCCCTTACCCTGCTATTCCTTCCTCCTCCCCATTGACCCTTCCATTCCAGTCCCTTGTCTATTTCCCCTTCCTAAGGAGGTTCCTCCTAGTCACTTACTCTGTACCTAACCTCTATGGTTATATGAAAGCTTAAAAGCAACACAGATGTTGTCTGCATTAGAATGGCTTCCACATGCTGTTGAGCAGAATATGCTTCTTTAGTGTTTGGCTAGAATATTCTATATGTATCAGTTAAAGTACATTTGATGTGTGATGTCAATTACTTCTGATGTTTCTCTATTTTTCTTTTTTCTTTTTTTTTCTTTTTTTTTGTTCAAAGGAGCTGTCTGTTGGAGAAAGTTGGGTAATGAAATCATCCACTAATGTTAATAGACTGGGGTATTGAAATCACTTATTGATGTTAGTAGAGTGATGTTATCTGTGTTTTCATCCAGTAGAAGAATTTTTATGATACTGGGAACCCAAGAGTTTGATTCATATATGTTTCAAATAGCTAAGTGTTCTTGATTAACCATTCCCGTGATTATAATGAAGTGTCTCTCTTTAATCTCTTCTGATTAGATTTAGTTTGAAGTCTATTTTGTGAGATATTAGATAGCTGTGCCTATTTGCTCCTGGGTCCCATTTGATTGAAGCAGTTTGCTCCATCCCTTTACTCTGATATAGTGCCTATTTTTAAAACTAAGATGTGTTTTTTTTCCTACATACACAACACACAGACTAATTTTGTTTCTTGATCTACTCAGTCAGTCTTTCTCTTTTGATTAGAATTAAATCAAATAAAGTTATTATCAAAATTCATGCATTAATTGTGGTCATCATACTGTTGTTTTTTTGTGTGGTGTTGATTTTTGGTATTGTTCCTTGTGTTCTCAGGGGTATTTTGTGTTTCAATAATTATAGCTTCATATTTTTCTTCACTCTCTCTGTGTTACACTCTTTTTCTCTTCAGCATGAAATAATGCTTCCTGCATTTTCTTTAGGTTTGTTTTCTTGGCTATATTTTTTGGACTGTTTGTGTCATTTGAAAAATTTCTTTCTGCTTCAATTTGGCATATAGTTTTGCTGGGAACATTAGTCTAGCTTGCTGCCATAGTCTTTTAGGATTTGGAATGCATTGCTCCAGGCTCTTCTGGCTTTCAAAGTTTCCATTGAGAAATCAGTTGTTAGTCATGGGTTTTCCTTTATATATGACTTGTGTTTTTTCTCTTGCAGCTTTTAAAACACTTTAATTGTTACATATACTTACTGTTTTAACTATGATATGCTGTGGCCATGTTCTTTTCTGGTGCTGTCTACTTGTTTTTTGTGTACTTCTTGTATCTGTAGGGATGTGTCTTTCCTTAGTTTGAGGATTTTTTTTTCTATGATCTATGACATTCACTTGGGATTCTTCTTCCTCATCTATAACTTTAATTCAAAGGGCTATTTCTTCATGGAATACTACATTTTCTGTTTGTTTCATTTCCTATTTTTAAACATTTATATTACTTGCCTTTTGGTCTAGATCCTCTACTTTATCTTCAGGTCTTGATATCTATCTTCTGTTTGGTTTATTCTACATGTGAGAATTTCCTTTGAGTTTTCTAGTTTAGTTACAGGGTTTTTCAATTCCATCTTCATGTTATCTTGAGTCCTGTTCAATGTTTCTATCTCCTTGTGATGGATATTTTTGGTTTTCAGCTTGACTACATCTAGAATTAACTAAAACTCAAGTGACTGGGCACAACTATGATGGGTTATATTTTTAATCATTTGAAATTGAAAGACCTACTTCTAATCTTTGGATCTTTGGGGTTGGAAGATACATCTATACTTCAGACCTTTTGAGATGGGAAGATTCCCCTTTAATCTGGTCCACACTTTCTGCTGGCAGCCTATATAAAGGGCATGGAATAAAGCAGTTTCCTCTCTCTTTTCCTACCTGCTCTGACTCTATCAATTCCATTCTTTCTCTGGCATTAGAGCCTACTTCTTCAGCTCTTTATCCTCCTTAAGATCTTTATCTTAATTTCATTGAGCTATTTCTTTGCGTCTTCTTTAAACAGATTGAACTCTTTGATATAGTTTATGATTGTTCTTTTAAATTCTGTAGCCTAGATTTCACCAAGGAAATTCTCATAGGGAAACATTTGGTTACTTTTAGTGAGAAGATAATGGCTTGATTGTTTCTATTGTCTATATTTATTTCAGATGAGATCTGGGCATGTGGACTTTTTTGTTGCTGTTGTTTCTGCTTCTGTTATGGACAGAGTAGGTTGGGATAGAATAGAGGATATATGGGTTGGTTGGGCCTAGAGGTTGGAAATGGTTTGAGTGGAATGAAATCTGGTGGATAGAGATGATTGGGCTGATTTACTGGATGTGCCCTCTGGTTCAAGCCTGGAATATAAGGGAAATATGGCTGGATAGAAATTTTGGATGTGGCGTGCAAGTGATCTATGCTTTGGAGATAGGTAGAGCAGGTCTTGGCAGAAGCCTAGAGCTTCTTTCAAATGCAGGTAAGTAAGGTCAGCCTAGGCCAGGGTACTAGATGTGGGATCTGGGCTAAATCTGGTGGGTTGGGGAGTGTGTTTGGATGGGGAGGGTTAAGGAACCTAACTGGGCTAGTCCATGGACAAGGTTGTGGGTGGAAGATCTAGTTAGGTGGAGAGGTTGGATGAAGTATAGTAGGGTGGTGTCAAGGATGGTAAATCAGGCCTAAAGTCTGGAGAAGATGTGAGAAATTTGGCTTAGGAAATTAGTACTACTTTTGTATGTGGAGTACTTGTACACACACACACACACACAGACAGAGAGAGAGAGAGAGAGAGAGAGAGAGAGAGAGAGAGACAGAGACAGAATTTCCCCCAAAGTTTTATTAGTTCTTTGAGTTTTGTACACATGCATAGATTTTATTGCTAGCAACCATAGAAAATTATTGTATGACTATGGTAATGCTTTTATGCAAAAGATACTTAAGATTTAAATAAATGAAACTGACACTTAGGTAGTAACCTAATCTTCCCCTTATTTCACCACTTACAAATAACATTGTACTCTCTGTTTTTATGAGTGTATCATTAATAGTTTGTATTTACTTGTGTGTATGAGGCACATGGGTTTATGTACCTGTGTATGGAAGCCAGAGGATGACATCAGGTGTCCTCATCTACCATTCTCCACTGTATTCCCATGAGACAGAATCTCCAGCCTCCAAACAATTATTTTTGCTACTTTCTGTAAGTGATGTAGAGCCCTTCTGTGAAAGGTTTCTTTCCTTTAGCTTACTGGCCTATAGGCACATCTGTATTATTACAGGATTTCCTTCTTTTCTAAGTCAGATCATGTTCCATTATCTATATAATGCACGTTTTCTTTATGTATTTTTGTGTTTGTGGACACTGGTTCTCTTCCACATCTGAGTTATAGATCCAGATATCTGCTTTTTGCCACCTGACCCTGATGTCACCTTAATCTGTTTGTTGTCAATGAGGACAACAGGTATAATTACATTAGAACTCTAAATAAGAGTGTGAATGTTTTTAATGTCTGTCTTGTTCTTCTTTTTGATTTTAGCCAAATTTCTATAAACTCATTACTAAAATATTAATTTTAGAGGCTATAATCTTCTTGCCACAATTTTATGTATTATAAAGGCATGACACATTTATGGTTGCATATATTTAAAAAAAGATTAATATTCTTTTCTGTACTTGAGTGTCTGCATGTATGTATGTGTACATTGTGTGTCTGGTGCCCATGGAGGCCAGAAGAGGCCATCAGATTTCATGGAACTTGAGTTACAAGTGGTTGTGAGCCATCATGTAAGCGTAGGGAATCAAACTAGGTGCTCTGGAAGAACAGCATGTATTCTTAACTCTGAATAATCTTTATGGCCCCAAAATTTTGCATATTGACAAGGAGAAGAAGAAGCAAATGAGTTAAATTGAACTTCAGGTAAGATATTTATTAACAATAGAACAGACAGGAGTTCAGGAGTCCTCTAAGACAAATGAAAAACTGTTCTTTAGGGGATTCATGGGAAGGGGAATTCCTGCACTGTGAGGAAGCAGGTTTAATCCATATGAGATCTGTGCTGCATGATGGTTCTCAGGCAACCTCTTATTACTGAGTAGGGGAGAAGTTTTGCCATTAGTGAGCAGTGAATGGGGGAGGGGACATCTGTGGGGATTGGAGGTAGCCTGTCAGCTCTTTGAAGGAGCACCTGCAGGGTCTTGATTCTAATGAATACCTATAGTGATCTGAAGGAAATTGCTGCTCAGGTAATACCTAAAAATGAACTACTGAGGATTTGCCTCCCAAGATTCCTTGCTTCTCTCTTGGTAGGAGGAGGACTAGCTTAGATTATCTTGAGGTGAGGAGGATTTTTTTTCCAAAAAAGAGGAGCACTGTGTGAGACCTCCTCACATCAGTTTCTATTGATTGACTGGAGACAGCACCACCCTTGTTTAATTATCTTGTCATGTAGCCTAGCTATGGATGTTCTGTCACGTCCCACTTAGATGGATGAGTTATATTGTCACCTTTTCACAAATTATTCATAGTAAAAGTGCCAGCATAGACAGCCAATTTCTCTCTGTCTCTCTGTCTCTCTGTCTCTGTCTCTGTCTTTCTCTCTCTGTGTGAAGTGCATGTGTATGTGTGTGTGTGGTGTATGAAAGTTCATATACACAGAAGTCAGAGAAGGTCACTGGCAGTTCTGCTTTATCACTCTACCTTATTCCCTTGGATGGAGTTTCTCACTAACCTTGGAGCCAGGCTGGCAGCCAACAAGCCTCAGCAAATTTCCTGTCTTTATCTTTCTACCCAACAGCACTAGAGCTATAGGCATGTAATAGCTGTTGGTCTGTATACCAGAGCTATTCTCAGAGAACTGGAGGGGCTCTGGCTGGGCAGGAGTGGTCAAGCAAAAGGGAGGGAGTAGTCAGATTGATATAGTCACTGTTTTCTTCCTCTGTAGGCAGGCTCAACCAGCCAACCACTACCATTGCTCTAGAGTTGATAGGAAGCAGCAAGATGCTGTGCAGAGCTGGTGGGGGGGCTCTGCTGGCAGGCGAGTTGTGCTGGATAGGTCATGGCCAGCAAGTGGGAAGTGACCATGGTGGTTCCTGGTAGCTTCCAGCAGCAAAAGCTTTGGGGATGAACTCTTTTCCCTAGGAAGTGTTACAGCTCTTATATGACAGAAGCTCTCAGACAATCCTTGGTGGAATAATCGTCACACCTTTATTTCCTTTTGATTGGGTATTATATATGTTTTGGGGTGGGTTGAGGTCTGACAATAGATGCTTTCTATTGGCTTGGTCTGAAATGTTAGGGATGCCTCATCTGCATGTGGAGGGGCTTGGGGCCCTTCCCTATGTGACTGATTGTCACGATCCTCTCCATGGGGTGCAGTGGTCACATGACAAGGGCCTGGTCTAAAGCTGTCTCCGTGGGTTCTCTAGCCCAGGGCACTGAAGTCGCTGCAGGGTACTGCAGATGGGCTAGCCGGAGCACAGCTGGGGTTCTCACCAGGACCAGGTCTCGGCTGCTTTGTGTGCCAGGCTAGCGTTTTAGGCTTGGGTGAATGGGTACGGTCTAGGAGCATTGGGATTCCCTCAGCAGCAAGAGATTAGCTGTGGCTCATTAATCGAAGGCTGGATCCCTGGCTTCCCGCGGCGGTTCCAGATGAAGAGACACTCCATAATTCTAAGGCATTTATTTTCATCATGTGGAAAGTGGCATGGATGGAACTGTACCTCCCGCCTCTCCCAGAGAGATGGGGCAGATATAGTAACTGGGAAGGGGCGTGGCTAAGCCTCTAGGTGTCTCACTAACATGGGGACAGCGTGGAGCTGTGTGGCCACACCTCTACAGGGCGTGATATGTGACCATGGCTGGAGCCAAAAGGCCTTCTGGGAACTTTGGCATAAACGTTTTCGGTCTCTTGTGAATTACTCCGCCGGGTCTCCCAGAGTTTTCAGCCTGTGCTCAACTGGATGCCAGACTGCCTGCCAGACCACTACCCCACACAAGGGGTCAATGGTACTGGCTGGTTTGTGTCATCATGACACAAGCAGGAGTTAATCATAGAGAAAGGAGCTTGAGTTGAGAAAATGCCTCCATGAAATCCAGCTGTAAGGCATTTTCTCAATTAGTGATCAAGGGGGTGGGCCCCTTGTGGGTGGTACCATCCCTGGGCTGGTGGTCTTGGGCTCTATAAGAAAGCAGGCAGAGCAAGCCAGAGGAAGCAAGCCAGTAAGTAACATCCCTCCATGGCCTCTGCACCAGCTCCTGCTTCCTGACCTGCTTGAGTTCCAGTCTTGACTTTCTTTAGTGGTGAATAGCAATGTGGCAGTGTAAGCTGAATAAACCCTTTCTTCCCCAACTTGCTTCTTGGTCATGTTTGTGCAGGAATAGAAACCCTGACTAAGACACCCATATAAAATGCAAGTATGTATCTATGGTAACAAAAATGTATTTCTGTCTATCAAATTGAGAAATATGGGTGACATCAACCAAGGATAAGTGCCCATCATTTGTAATGCTGGGGTGATAATAAGGGATGCACAAGAGGAGTATGTTATTATCATTTGAAGTTGTGCATGGGGGATATGAGGGAAGCAGGCATGAAGTCCCTTTATATTTGTATGTGAATGAATGGAATTGGTTTGCTTGCTCAGTGGAGGCTGTGAACATTCCTGTTGAGCCAGTTTGGTCAGTGAGTTAATTTCCTTCAGATATGAATCTGGCAGGGGACTGTGAGATCTGACATGCTGGATGTAGATGGGGGAGGCCCTTTCTTGTAGGAGGGTAGAAACTTGTATGAGTAGAGGGGAAAGTGGGTTGGCGTCTAGTTTGACAAAGGATCTTGACAGCCAGAGGAGCAAATTGACAGTCTATACACTTTCTGAAAGAGGTTACAAGGCCTTGACTTCTTTTAGGGCTAGATAGATAGCATATAATTTTTTATATGGAGGTGAGTGATGTGACAGCTCTCTGAATTGGAGAGTAAGGGTTCGTGCTCAGGGGAGTAGTATATTCCTGCTGCAGCTCCTCTTTTTGCCCCAACAGTAAATATTGAGGAGCTCCAAATATGGGCTTTTAAAAAAAATAGTTTGGAGGGCAGCCATCGAAACAGAGGGAGGGCAGAGGTCCATTTTCGTCAGGATAATGGTTGTCAATTTGTCCTGGGAATCCTATTAAGCTAATAGCAAAGTGGGAGTGATTTTTGATTAGCCACTGAATATCAGAGAGGGAAAAGGGGGTGGCAAGAATGTCAGGTTCTTTTTCTAGAATTTGTAGGACTCTGCCCCTGTCCTTATACTAATGAGTGTATTTGTCTCATTTAAAATTTGGGGTATGCCACCCATTAGGGTGTGGAGCCATTCCAGCCTTCCCTGGGGTTGATATAGGGCTCCTCCAAGTGTAGGGGAGGGATTAAAAATAAGGAGCTGCATGGGCATTTCTGGGTTATACCTAGCAAGAGCCATATCTTTTAGGGCTGCATTGATGGAATTTAGAGCTTGGATTGTTTTATGGGACAGTGTTCTTGGAGAGAACGGCCTTTTATCTCCTTTTAGAAGGTTAAAGAGAGGTTGAAGGGTGTTTGCGGGGTGGAGGGAGCCAGGTTCTAAGACAGTTAAGGTTACCCATAAAGCTCTGGAGAGAGGTGAGAGTTAATTTTTGAGGGAAGGAATGGGTGGGTTTGAGGGGGATCATTGAGGTGAGGGATATTTTTATTCCTAAAATTGCAATAGACAGAACAAGTTGAATTTTATGAGGGGCTATTTTGAATCCTAGGGAAGATAGATAGGGAAGGTATTAGCTGGTCTTTAAGTTAGAAGGGGGAAATAGGAGATTCTCCACATATTAAGATGTCATCCATATATGTTGAGTCCTTTATCTAAATAAGGTTTTAATATAGTGGCTACAGCCTCCTGACAAATGGTTGGACTGTTGGCCATTCCCTAAGGGAGGATAGTCTATTCATATTGTGAGGCTGGGCCACAGTTTTTAATAGAGGGTATTGACAATGAAAAGCGTTTGCAGTCTCAGGAGTGGAGAGGGATGGGAAAAAGCAGGCTTATATATCTATTGCTAATAGGGGACATTGTCAGGGATGGCTGAGATGTAGGGCAGCCATCTTTGGGGAGAGCCGCACACTCGAATGGATTTGTTAATTGCCCTCAAATTTTGTAGTAGTCTTCATTCCTCTGAGCTCTTTTTTATAGCAAACACAGGGGTGTTCCATGGACGTTGGGATGGGCAGATGTTTTGTAGTAGAAGCTGTTCTTCTACCAGGTGTGTGAGGGCTTTAAGCTTCTCCCTTGAAAGAGGCCACTGTGGGACCCAGACAGCTTCACTGGAGAGCCAATGAAGAATATCAAAACTTATAGTGGCCCTTAGAATTGGGGGTGATTTGGATGAGGGTTTTTAGGGTCTCCTGGGGTATAATAATGTTACCTATTTTGATGTCATCTCTTTCTGATTGGGTGGAAAGTACTACCTCTAGGGCTTGTAAGATAACTCTCCCTAAAGGATTGGTGGCTACTTGAGCTACCAGTGGGAGTGTGAGGTGGGAAGCTCCATCAGGGTCCTCCTGCCTGTAGGTCTGTTTGGTGATAAATGTATGAGCGGTAACCCCTATGCCTAGGAGCTGGGACCGAGGGATCAGTTGCCATTTGTGTGAGATCTTTTGTTGTCTTAGAATTGTCTTGTGTGCTCCAGTATCAGTAAGGCACTTGAATGGCTTTTTATCTATATCAATGGTTAATTTTGCGTGGGAGCCCAACCTCAGCAAATTTCCTCCTACACAGCAGCACTGGAGCTACCTGCATGAGTAGCCACGATTGGCTTCTTGAATAAGTACTGGGGATTCAAACAGAGGTCCTCCTTCTTGCCTATAGAGTCATACATGACAGAGCACTCTTAGGGCAAGTTGGAAGGCAGAGAATAGGGAATCTCCAGAGGCTTGCTGACAAGCAATGAACAACAAAAGAGACACCCTGTCTCAAACAAGGTAGAAGGTAAAGACTGCCATGACAGCCTCTGACTGCCACCCATACAGTGTGTGAAACATATGCTCCCAACACCATAAACACATGTAGAAAAGAAAGAACATATATGGAGTTAAAGATGTAAGTGCTAAATGAGAAGGTGGATGCTACTATCAGTTGTGGGAGCAGGACTCTGATTTTTCAGTCTGAATATCTTAGAGCAGATGATTGTTACCACCGATGAGTACATTTTTCTTCTTTTTAGTAACAAGTAATAGGCAATGTTTAAAGTCTGAGTATTAGTCATTACTGCCTAGGGGCTCATGTGGGTGGAGAAAGAACTTGCATATGTACAAATGGATGGGCAAGCCAGACTCTCTGCTTCCTGACATTTCTTCCCACTCAGTGAACACACACACGCTGTTAGATTTATGAAACAGAAAGTGAAAGGAAGAGTGGTTTGTGGCTTATAGACATTTCAAAGAATATATATGTTTTATGGATTTGATAATCTTGGCAGACTCACTGATGAGATACATTCTGAGGATCTAGTGAAGGCGAATTTTGTCTTTAAGATGATTAGAAACTTCAGGATGAAGATGATATCATATACTTGAAAGCTTCCATTTTGTGAATTCTAAGATTCTATACTTCAGTATGAACCTTTTAATTGCTATACAAAACTTCTTATGACATTTAATGCCTACATACTAATATTTTTAAAGATTTATTTTTGGTTTAGTTATGTGTACGCCTGTGTGCCTGTCAGGGGTTGGGAGGTACATGCATGTGGGTGCAGTTGCTCTTGGAGGCCAGAAGATGTGCCAGATACCTTGGAACCAAAGTTACAGGTTGTGAGCAGCCGGGGGTGAGTGGAACCAACTACTGTCCTATGTGAGAGAAATAAGCTCACTTAACTGATAAGCCTTATCTACAGCTCTCACACTATACTATTTTACTCTTATCTATCCTCCCATTACCCTATCTTCTTTTCACTATTATATCCTCCTGCTGGTCATCTGACTTTCTTCAAACACTCTATGTCTGCTTTAATGTTACACATGTACACACACAGAGCACAAATTTAAATACTGCACATAAGAGAAAACATGCAATATTTATCTTTTCCCACACTATCCTGTCTTGTTCCCAGTCTTCCCCCCCTCCCCTGCTTAGTCCTTTTCTTCCTCCAGTCTCTCTTATTTAATTTTATATTGTACATATATCTTTCTGTCTGTCTATCTGTACTGGCTGGTTTGTGTCCACTTGACAAAAGCTGGAGTTATCACAGAGAAAGGAGCTTCAGTTGAGAAAACGCCTCCATGAGATCCAGGTGTAAGGCATTTTTTGAATTAGTGATCAAGGGCAGAGGGCCCCTTGTGGGTGGTGCCATCCCTGGGCTGGTAGTCCTGGGCTCTATAAGAGAGCAGGCTGAGCAAGCCAGGGGAAGCAAGCAAACAAACCAGTAAGAAACATCCCTCCATGGCCTCTGCATCAGCTCCTGCTCCTTGACCTGCTTGAGTTCCAGTCCTGACTTCCTTTTGTGATGAACAACAGCATGGAGGTGTACGCTTAATAAACCCTTTCCTCCCCAACTTGCTTCTTGGTCATGATGTATGTGCAGGAATAGAAACTCTGACTAAGACACTATCTATCTATCTATTCATTTAAATCTTGATTTATACGTGAGAGAGCACATGGCATGTTTTCCTTTCAAATCTGGTTTATTTCACTTCACATGAAGATCTCTGGTTTAATCTATATTACTTAAAATGGAACTATTTCATTCTTTTTGTGGCTGAATAAAACACACATGTGCACACGTAGTACTTTTTCTCATCATTTATCTTTTGAAGGGCATCACGGATCGTTCTCTATCTTGGCTATGCTTAGTGGCTCGGGAGTAAACATGGATATACAACTACTGTGCTATATTACTTGCCATTCCCATTGCTGTTGGCTAAACACTGACAAAGCTTAAGGAAGGGTATCTAGGGATATGGAGTTAAAGATGTAAGTGCTAAATGAGAAGGTGGATGCTGCTATCAGTTGTGGGAGCAGGACTCTGATTTTTCAGTCAGAATATCTTAGAGCAGATGATCGTTACCACCGATGAGTACATTTTTCTTCTTTTTAGTAACAAGTAATAGGCAATGTTTAAAGTCTGAGTATTAGTCATTACTGCCTAGGGGCTCATGTGGGCGGAGACATTTGGTCACATTTTGAGGATCGAATTTATCAAATTGGGGAAGGCATAGTGGCAGTAGGTCACATTGCATCCACAGTCAGGAAACAGAATGAGATAGTGCTGATATACATTTTACTTTCTCCTTTTCTTTCAGTGTTGAACCCAAGTCTATGAAGTGGTACCCACATTCCAGATGGGTTTTCCTACTATAGTTAAACCTATCTGGAAAACCCTTTACAGGCATGCCTCTGAGGTATGTCTCCTAGATATTTCTAAGACCCATTTTATTGATAATGAAGATCATCATATATGTTGATCTAGTGTCTTGAACATATACACAGGAGTGGTAGAGTTTATTGTGAACATTTTATGATTTTTTATTGCTTGATATTTGTATGGTTATGCAAATCATATCTGTATTTAAAACATGGTAAGATTTAGCTGAGGCCGGAGCATCAAGCAAACAACAGATTGCATATGTGGTACAATGTTAGAGCGAGATGAACAGAATTCTCTTTGGTGTTCCATGACACAGAGGGTTGTTTCACTAAAAATATATAATTCAAAATAGCCATGAGAAAGGGTTAATGTTCTTTTCAAATATAAATAATAAATGCTTTCAATGATGAATAACTTGTGGACTCATTGATCAATATGCAATATATAGCTGTGCCCACACATCACACTCTATTCCACAAAGATGGACAATTAGTATTTGTCAAAAAGTACCAAGCAGAGTGCTTTATAAATTGTAGTCTTCCTTAAAGTAAAAAACCCTACCAAATTGAGTTTATGAACTAATATGTTTGATTGATTTTCTTGGCCTGCTTTTCAGTTTTGTTCCTACTCCTTAATGTAGGCATTTCCCAAAGAATTGCATTTTTCTTCTTACTTCATTTTTCCTCCACTTATCCTTAGATGAACTTACTTTCAAGGCTTCTAATATCCTAGTTGCTTCCTCAATTCATGCCTATAATCAACCAGTTCAACTTGTATTTACTAAGTATTATAACAGACCTTGATTCTTCCAGGTATGGGGAAAAACGGGGCAGACAACTGAGGAGCTGCAGTTCTAGTATGAACCTGCCAAGGATATTGAAATCTGTGTATGTTAGAAGGCCTTTCTTCCCTTCACCCTTACCTGACCAAAAGGAGACATGAGAGGAGAGGAAAGCTCTTGGATTCCTTGGAGTAAAGGGAGCAAATTCACCTACCTGCCTTGTAGGCGGTTATTTCTAGATGCTTCCAGACTATTCAATCTGGCTGTCTGTAAGACATGTCAATTCAGTTGATATAGAAAAGGTCTGTCTAAATTTTGAGCAGGAACCTGGGCACAAAAGAGGCCATACTAGATGTTTTATGTATATGAATTTCAAATCAGGCAAAATAGTCAAAATAGAACTTTCTTTTGGGGTGGGGCAAAAGACGGTATTAGTGGGATTTTTGAGATGATAGCAATGTTCTATTGCTTGATTCAGTATTAGTTACATGTGTAAAAACACCATACAGAAATTGCATAGATCGTTCGATTATGTGGTAGTTTGAATGAGATATGTCCCCTGTCAGCTCAGGCCTTTGAACAGTTGATCAAAGTTGTTGATGTTGCTTGGAAGGGTTATGGGAAGGTGCAGCCTTGCTCAAGGAAATACGTCAGTAGGGGTGGGTTTTGAGAGTAAAATGCCTAATTTCACTTGTTGTTCACTCTCTGCTTCATGCTTGAAGTTGAGATGTGCTCTCTCAGCTTCCATGGCTTAAATGGAAGATAATATATTCATCCACTTGAGGTTTGATGGACAAGAGAATTACTTTTATGCTTTTTTTGAGTAATGAGTAAGGCTGCCATGAGCATACTGTGTGTGCCTTTTGGCGAACATATGTGAGCCTGTCTTCTGAGTAGATTGCTAGGAATGGAATTGTTCTATGGTAGGAAGTGCTTATATTTGCCTTAATGAGGTACTGCCAGCAATGCTACAAAATGGTTCACTAATTTGTACTTTAGTAGTATGTATATGTTGGTGCACATCCCTGCCGACAGGCCTTTTTTAAGGGGGGAGGTAATTGTCAGTTAAAATTGATGCTTGCTAGTGTGTGTGAGCTACACAAATTGAACTTATAATCTCCCCCTTGTCTATCCTGGTCATCAGCCAAGAGCTTGTTGAAAGGTACTCAGATCAAACTGCTAGGCATTGCTCACTCCTTTCGGCTTGTTTGCTAATGATACCTTACCAGTCTTCTTGCCTTCTAGGTTCAGCCTGTTCGAGTCATTAACCCTGTGCCTTGGTCCATTGTATCTTTCTTTCATCAGGTAAGATGGATCTTACAGATTCTATTTCAATTGCATCTCTCACAGCTCACTAGAGCAGGAGGTTACACCCACTGGGGTTTTGTAGAATGTTTCAAGGAGAAGAAGCCTTGAAGTTTTATTTCACAGGATACACAGGACCATCAAGATGTCGAGGATTTCATAAAACAGATTTGGGTGGGAGAACAGTAAATGTAAATGTGCCAAGAAGAACAAATGCACAGAGGGCTTAAGGGTCCTGTCATCTCTGCACTTAATGGAGTCCTTGGGGGATGTGTGGGGGGATGGTCTTGGGTAGGTAGAGGAATGAATATCCTGCAGGCAATTGTGGTGTTGCCACTGAGGATGAATATTTGTGATTTAAAAGGTTGTGATAACTTACAATCATTTTGATGTGGGAGGGGGCATATTGGGTGAAATTGCCTACAACTCTAGTTTCAGGGGATCTGATATTCCATTCTGGGTTTTGTAAATATGAACATCATAACAGTACAAACTAGATGTGAACAGTGATTTGTTCTCAGGGTGAGTGATTAGGAAACAATATGATATTCCAGTTGATAAATTCTGACACTCTTGGCAAACATTATGACAGTGAACATTATAAAGATGAGATGGGCATGCAACAGAGTTGAGATGATAGGGTGGAGTGGCTATGTGACAAAACCATGGAGATCTGAGTTTGGATTCCCAGCACCCGTATTAAAAAAATGTAGGGGGAGGGACAGGAGAGATAGCCACATGACCATGAGAATGACCTGGGATAGGGGAGGCACCCAAGAATCAATGGAGGTGATCTTAGCTGTGACTCACTAACCTGGTGATTACAGAACCTGAAGAAATCTCCTCCTGTAACCAGACAGAAACCCTAGTGGAACTATAGAGACACCAACCTATCCACAAAACTTTCAACCCCAAATTTATCCTGTCTATAAGTAATGCAGAAACAGGGGATGAAGCAGAGACTGAGGGAATAGCCAGCCAATAACGGGCCCAACTTAAGACCTATCTCATGGGTAAGCACCAATCCCTGACACTGTTAATGATACTTGGTTATGGTTGCAGGCAGGTGTGTCTAGCATGGCTGTCCTCTGAGAGGCTCCACCTAGCAGCTGACTTAGACAGATATAGACACCCACAGCAAAACAATGGATGGAGCCTGGGGAAGAATAGGGGGAAGGATTGTGGGCCCTGAACAGGATAGGAACTCCCCAGGTAGACCAACAGAGTCAACTAACCTGGACCCTTGGGGCTCTCAGAGACTGAACCACCAGCCATAGAGCACACATCAGCTGGACCTAGGCCTCTCCACACATAAGTAGCAGATGTGCAGCTTGATCTTCATGTGGGTCCCAGACAACTGGAGCAGGGGCTATTCCAAAAACTGTTGCCCTTATGAGGGATATAGTCTTCTAGCTGGACTGCTTTGTCTGGCCTCAGTGGGAGAGGATGTGCCTAGCCCAGCAGAGACTTGATGTGCCAGGGTGGGGAGATACCCAGAGGGGACTCCACCTGGCCAGAAGAGAAGGGAAAGGAGATGGGAGGATTGAGGGAAGGAGTGATTGGGAGGGGGCAGTGAGTGGGATGTAAAGTGAATTTAAAAAAAGTAGGATGTGGTGGTGATTGTTTGTAAAGCTGGTCCCGAGGAAGCCAACATGGGCAGATTACTGTGGTGGTTGCTGACCAGAGACAGTGTAATTGAATTAGTCAGTTCTAACTTCAGTAAGGAATGTCTGCCTCATAGAATAAGATGGCGAGTGATTGATGAAGTCACTTGACTTTGACTTCTGGCCTCCATAAGCCCATATAAATATGCATGTGCTCACACACCAGCATGCATACATGTACACACACATGTACATATACCATACATACACAAAAAAAGACAGGATTAAAAGGCATTAGTAGAAAGTTGATGAAGAAGGATGGCACAAGGACTCTGAAATGTTTCTATAAGTAAATAAGGATATAGAGTACCACAAATGGGGGTTACCCCTGAAGGATGATGAAAGTACCAAGGAAGAATAATGCCTGAAATGGTTGCTATGGAGGGGTAAAGAAAACATTGAGGTAGAGAAGTCCTGTGAGCTGATAAATTGTGATTCTGTGATCTTAGAAATGAGATGTGGGGGAAGCCTGATCTTTTAGAAAGGGAAATGGAAAAACGTAGATCTGAGGAAGAAGGGAGATGGGAGGGGACTGAGAGAAGTGGAAGGAGGGGAAATACAGTCAGGATGCAATGTATGAGAAAAGAAGAAAAAGAGGAGGAGGAGGAGGAGGAGGAGGAGGAGGAGGAGGAGGAGGAGGAGGAGGAGAAGTGGAAGCAGCTGAGGCATGGTGGTATAAGCCTTTAATTCTAGCACTTGGGAGGCAGAGGCAGGTCTCTGTGAGTTTGAGGCCAACCTGGTCTACAAAGCAAGTCCAGGACAGCCAGAGCTATTACACAGAGAAACCCTGTCTTGAAAAAAAATGACAACAAAACAAAACAAAACAAAATGATCACGACAAAAAGAAATGAGATGTGATCTAGAAGGATGTTACTGGGGCTGTAGACAGCCCTAGGGCAGTGGAAATGACACATACAGGTGAGGTCCCTTGGAAAGGATTAGAGCAGTGAGGATCCAAGATGGAATGTTGGCAAATACCATCGTTGAAGTAGCAGGCAGAGGAAAAGAAACCCTGAAAATTACTAAGGCAAAATTTTAGATTGTCATGACAACCAAGTTTATAAAAGAGCAGCAAAGCATATACTCATCAAAAATTCAAGTTCTTAGGATGGTATTTTCACTATGGTATTATTTTAGTGAGATGTTTTGAAAGGGATTATGCCTTTTCCTAGGTCTCAGTGTTATGACTGACGGTCAGGAAGTTATGGTAGAATCTCTCTGGATGGTTAAAATGTGTCAAAAATATGGCTTCTCTCCTCGTGATCCACTGCTCATGGGCATCATAACTCTTAGAAAAACTGCTAGATTCATGACCAATCCCTTAAACTCGGTCTATATTTTACGTATACTTTTTCTAGAGAGGGTCTTATGTAGATCAGGTTGGCCTTGAACTCTTATGTACTAAAGATGAAAGTCACCTCCTGATTCCCCCTGCTTCACCTCCCAAATGCAAGGATTACAAGTATGCACTGCCATACTCAGTTTATGTGGTGCTGGGAATTGAATCTAGGGCTTCCTGAATGTGAGTCAGAAACTCTACAAACTGAGCTACATCCTCAGCCCTGTTTCTTCCTTTTAATGGATGTTTTCTTAATATTTTGTCTCATCTGGCACCACTCCCCAAAGTTCACCCTCTTGATGGGAAATAAATGGTGGTGGGGAAAAAGCTGCTGGAGAAAGAAATCTAAATGTTTTCATTAAATTCTATGTTGGCAATAGCATATGCAGTATTTGGGAATTATGGATTTGTGCTTGAGAGTGACCTTTCAAGAATGGAATGATGAGTGGGTGGGGGGTGGGGTGGGGAGGTAGGTTGGAGAATATCCCCATAGAGGCAGGGGGAGGGCGGAGGGAATGGGGAGGTTCCAAAGGGGAGATCAGGAAAGGGGGAAACATTTGAAATGTAAATAAAATATGAAAAAAAAAAGAATGGAATGATGTCGAGAAAACTCATTGTAGTGTTGGTACATAGTGTCTGTTTTACAGGGAGGAATGGAATAGTGTTTTGAGGAACATTTCATTCAGAAGTTCATTGTGAAGTAAAGTGTACTGCATGTGTTTGTCCCCTGTGCCTCACTGTCTTTACCATTCCATGTAGTTTCTTGGAGGATAGGTTGAGCCTCAGTGAACTGGGAGATCTCCAGGGTCTGACCCAGCAGCCTAGGAGTTACTGGTGTTTTATTCATGGATGCTTGAATTGCCTATATGGGCTCTACCCAGGTTGGATTAAAGAAGAATGCAAGAGGAGGTGGTGAATTCTCACTACACAGCTTTGTGTTATGACGGGCGAAAGTCAGTGCCTCTATTCCCTTCAAGCATTGGAGACAGACTTACCATACAAAAGGTAAGAGACAGGGTGGGCCAACCTATATCAATTCTAAGATACACCATTATGGATACATGTATTCTTCAGCTGCTAGCACACAATATTGGTGCTAGCATGTCATTTATTTATTATACAGTGCCACATGACTTAGTAGCCCTGGAATCAGGATGGACCCCTTGGTTTCTGTAACAGTCACTTTTCTAATTGCTGTAACTAAATAACTGACCAAGGCAACTTAAAAAAGGTTTATTTTGGTGCACAATTTAAGAGTACAGTCTATCATCATGAGAAGAACATATCAGCAGAAGCATGAGTCAGCAGGTCATACTGGAACTACATTCAAGAAGCAGATGAACGAAAATGTGGGTCCTCAAATCAGTTTCTTATTTTTATTCAGTTTAGGAACCCAGTCCATGGAATGGTGCTCACCTCCCTTTAGGGTGGGTCTTCTTACTTCAGTTAACCTAATGCAGAACTTTTCTCAGAGACATGCCCAGAGGTTTGTTTCCATGGTGATTAAATCAAGTCAAGTTGACAATCAAGATTAACCATCACCAGTATTCACATTGGGAGGATGCATTATAACATATAAACGTGGGCATGTTCGTGAGCATGCTCATTTAAGTATCATCCATCATGTTAAAAAAAAAAAACAGTAGAAGATGAGGATGGATTTAGCATGATAGAGAGCAATGTTTATTAATCGGCCAAAAATGTAAGTAAAAGTAAGTGATTTTAGCTGAATTATTGTACTGTTTGATGTAGGGTCTCTCTAAAGCTCAGGGTGGCTTCCAATTAGGTATTCTTTAGACTCTTAAGGGATGAGATTGTAGGTGACATCATGCCTAGGTGGAGAGTCTTAACTGAAACAAAATAATGTCTCTGAAGGGGCTTACTTGTTATTTAAAGGGGCAGCATCTGTTCCTATAATGCCTTCCTAATGCTAATAGGATCTCTTCTGGCTAGTTCTCATTTTGAGTGGACAATGTTTTAAAGCACATTTTTAACTTCATTGACTGTAATTACAGATTTGTTTATTTTCTGAGAGATATATGTATTAAAGAAACATACCATTTATGTAATGTAAACAATGAACTTCTCATGGAGGTACCTTAGAAACTTGTTTATGCATTAGCATTTAGATTCATTTGCTCTGTGTGATGCCAAAGTTTATTTTCCTTTGTCCTGGTGAATGTGTCTTTCTAGGGTCCACATTCCTCTTTGCTCTTAATTTGGCTAAAGTCAAGGAACAAAACCATCCATCTCAGGAAAACAAGAAAGTAAAAAACAATCCAAACATTTATTACATGAGTAGGAGAGTGATTGACGGGAAGGAGTGAGTAGATAGGTTAGAGAAGTTATGTCCCTCTGCCCCTCATGTGTCTTCACATTCCCTGACCCAGCAACCCTGCTGAGAGTCTAAAGAACAGAATGTGATGCTGGCTCTGCCTCATTCTCGTTTCCTTGGAAATGCAGCCTTTCAGATACCTTAGAGGCTACACCTAGAGGGAACACACTGGATTTGAAAAACGTTCCTATGGCAACGCAGAGACAGAATATCTTTCTTGACTCCTTTGGAAGCTAAAAGAAAGAGTGATTGTTCAGTATCAGGAAATGCCAGTTAGTTCACACACCTGCCTTCAAGAAACAAACCAAGGGACAGGATAACTTTCACTGAGGAGGAAAAGTGGAGAAATGCAGTGAGATGAAGGGAGTCTGGTACCTACACTTCCTATAATACATTTTAAAAACTCTGTTTTCGTGGGTATTAGATTAATTGATCTTCACTGTAGACCAGTAAATGTAGAAGGTAGATTCACACAGTGTTACTCACTGAAAAGCCTGGGTAGGCAGGTGCTCTACTAGGTATCTTTGGCCCTTGACAATAAGGGAGGAGAAATAACAAATTCCACAAATTTGGAGCTGACATGAGCGGAAGGAGGGAAAGGAAGAGAAAAGGATGGTGGAGTTTTGTTTTGGTGTTAGATGAATGCAATCTTTCAATTTTTCCTCTACTGTTGATATTTTCATTCTGTCTTTGCCTATGAACTTAAAGGGTTACTTTGCAGATTAAATATGTCTATACAGGTACTCTATTTTTACCTTGCACCAGATTACACCTACGTTGTCAGCTGCAAAAGAATAAGCATTGTTAGATGTCTTATGTTTCCTTTAATAGCACACAACCTCTATATTGGATAATGATACTAAGATAAAATGGGAACTTTGGGGGCAGCTCTTGGTTATAGCATGAGGTTCCAGTGAGAGAATCCCGTCTCAAAAACACCAAGTTAGTTTGCACCTGAGAAATAACACCTGAGGTTGACCTCTGCCCTCCCTGTGTACATGCTGTCTTAATGGTCTTGCAGACCCTGGCCCTATCAGTTTCAAGATATGTTCATGGTTCCACTTAGTGTCTGCCTTTGTGCCCCTTGGCAGAAACACCAGGCCAGGATATGTTTTAAAACACAGCTCCCCCAAAAGTTATGAGTCAGAGAGTCTGTTTTTTCAGGGGATTTGAAGGCTCTTTTCTTCAAGATTCCTGGGATGCTATACTAGCTATTGATCTGTAATAGAGGAAGCCCAGGGAACGTCACAAGACCCATACATTAGATTCTAACTATGACTCTCCTGTGCCCTGGTTACAAGTGATCTTGGGACATTGCTGGAGTATCTAGGAAGTGTAAGGGCACTGAAAAGGGCACTTTATGATGCAGCTTCTGTGAGGTCATACATGATGGGTGGGACTTTGAGGTAATGCAGCTACTTTGGGGATCACTTATGTTCACGTAAATAACTCATTTGTGCCCTGTAAGTCCAATAAACTCATTGGTTGGCCAAGTTGGGCTTTGGAAATGTCCACTGGGGAGAATAGACATTTGTGTCTCCCCAGGAATAGTTAAGGCAGCAGAGTGAATTTTCTGGGTTATATGGACATGGTGGACTGTTCCTGTTTCCCCATGTAAATCCCTTCCTCCCTATGTCACTACTATTCATTCAAACACTCATTTAACAGACTTCATAGAATTTATGCAGATTACAGACCCGTGAGCTGAGCTGCCTTTCTCAGAAATCAGGCTATATACCTCCTGCATCATCATCATCATCATCATCATCATCATCATCATCATCATCATCTTGTCTCTCTCATTGTCTACCTTTTGTCTATATCTCTCTGTGTATGTATGAGTGTGAGTGGGATTTTGTGTGTGTGTGTGTGTGTGTGTGTGTGTGTGTGTGTGTGAGATATGTTCTCTCTTAGGAGCAGAGAATTGAGAGGCCACAATGTTCTACATTTGCAACTCTTTCCTATTGCAGTTGCAAGATGTTCTATGCTGAGCAGTGTTGAGTCAAGGAAGCTAAGTCAGGCTAAAGCACACAGGGTAGAACTTCCTACCACTCCTTGGGGGAAAAACCCTGAGGAAACTCCTTTTTTTTTTTTTCCTCCAGGGTTCTGAGGGAAAACTAAAAAACCTCTCCCTTCAGAATCCCTGCCATATGGTGACTATTTCTCCTACTCTCCCCATTTAAGCCATCTTTCCAATGAATCACCTTCCCAGGGTTTTCAAGAGAATTTTGCACACCACACCGTTCTCCAATGCCCCTGTTGCTGCCACCTGTACCATGTTGCATCTCCCCTAATGGTCTCATAATTCTCTCCCACTTTAAGGCTCCATTATGCCTCCATCACCTGATCACAAGTCTCTCTCTCTCTCCAAATAAAGATCATTTTGTGCTAGTTCCTTTCTTGAACAAAGTTCCAATTTAGCCCAGAATCTCTGTTCCAGATGCCTCTTTCCATGCACAGATTTCTCAGTAATGTGGACTGGTAACTCTACTCACGAAGTGATACAAATGGGAGGTCTTAGCAACCTAGAGAAAGAGAGGGACTGAGTGGCCATAGTGAGAATGTTAATTTATATTCATATAGTTTTAGAGCCAGCAGGCCAGGACATATGTCTCTGGAATAAACACAGGTGACAGGGGGACTGTCCATAGATGTTTTACAGAGGACAGTGTACCTCTTCTTTAAAATACATATTTTATTTATGTGTATGGAGATGTCTATGTGTGGATATGTGCAGGTGAGTGCAGTATCCATGGAGGCCAGAAGATGATGTTGGATCCCCTGGAGCTGCAGTTATAAGCGGTTGTTGTGTACTGAGTGTGTACTGGGAACTCAACTTGAGTCCTCTGAAAGAGTAAGATGTACTCTTAAAGACTAAATCATCTTTCCAGCCATCTATTTTTTCTTTCTTGTTTTGTATATATGATGTGTGTGTGTGTGCTGTTCTTTGTTCCCTTGAAACGGAGTCTCTGACTGGACCTGGAGCTAGGCTGTCAGTCAGGAAGTACAAATGACCCCTTTTCTAAATCCCTGCCTTGTCACTTAGCACTGTGGCTCTAGGCACACACATTCTGTTCTTTTTACACATGAGTTCTGAGGATTCCACATCAGGTTCTCATAGTTATGTACCAAGCACACTTACCCACTGAACCGTCTCTGTAGTCTTTCTTGCCTGTCTCCTCATTCTGCTTGAACTTCAGACTGGTGACCTTTACATGCCTCATCTTCAGTGGTAGCCACAGCTGGTTGGCTTTTTCTCACCTGCCTCACTGGGACACTATTTTTATTTGTCAAATATCCCTTTCTACTTCCTGTTATAGAGACTCTCGTGGTGATGTGACACTGTCATAAAACATAAAGGATGCTTTCGCCCATCTCAGGGCTATAGTTTAATCTCATCTCTGTAGCTTCTCTGGCCATATAATATTTGGAGATTAGTATGCTGACATTTTAGGGGCCTCACTAACTCTGCCCAGCATGGAATATCTCTAGTGAGTGCTAAATAGAAAGCAGATTCCCACAACAGGAAAAAAAAAAAAAAAGACTTTGAGGGTTTCTCTAAGTCTTGTCCAGCTCCCCAGGACAAACAAAATAGCACTCCCTGACAGCTGTTTGCATTTCACAGTCAGCCACAGTTCCTGCACCACCCCCAACCTGAGAAAGAGTTGCACCTGGTCATTTGTATGCAAGGAGTGATGGAGAAGGAATTCAGCTGGCTTTTCTTCAGGCAGTGTGCTTTAAATTTATGAATTGAAAAGAGCTTGTTGTTGTTGTTGTTGTTGTTAAGCAATGCAAGAAAATAGATATAATATCTTGGAGCACAAAACAATGGCTTTTGATCCCATGTTGAATAATTCATTGCTTGTTTTGTGCTATTAAATTTGATAAATTTACCTCTGCAGGGATTTATTTGTATATTAATCCATCAAGAAATAAAATGGCAAGTGATAGGTTCCAGTGTTTACCTAGTTTTTCCACCTTCACATTTACCATGTAACAGCCTTCTTTGAAACCTACTCAAACATTAAAATTGGAGGTGTTTTTTTTTATTTTTTTGAATTGTGCTACATCTGAATGAAGGGAAGAGATAAGGAACATGACAAGCAATAAATAAAGGCCAAGCTTTGTATATATGCTGAGTGGCAATAAATCGGGTATGCAAAATAAAAGCAAACCTGCAAACATGGGAAAGCAAAGCCTTCTTCTTCTTCTTCTTCTTCTTTTTTTAAATATATAGACACGCTTCAGATGGGTGAAATTTAACAGGGAATATCATTCACATAATGTAAAACACAAATTACCTGAGACAGTGTTTAGAACAGATTTAATGACAAGAGGCCAGCAAAAAGCTACAAGTAGAATATCGATCAAGCAATGATTGAGAAGAGAGGAAGAAATTGCTCGAAGGAAGAATATCTGTTCACTGCCAAAGACCAAGAACCAAGGAAATGGAACCCATAGGCCCTAGAAGACCTGTGGTTAGTCCACTAAATGAATATTGCATTAGAATGCTTCTTTTTATTTTTTTTAAAATTTATTTTTTAATTGAAAAAGTTACATTCTTGTCTGATCATAGTTTCTCCTCCCTCAACTCCTTCCAGGTTCTCCTGACCTCCAAATCCTTCCAATTCCAGGTTTGCGCGCTCTCTCTCTCTCTCTCTCGCTCTCGCTCTCGCTCTCTCTCTCACAAAACAAACAAGCAAATAAAAAGACTAACAAGGATCAAACAAAATTAACAAACAAACAAGAACAAAGACACTAAGAGTAGGAGAAACACACACACACACACACACCAGTAAGGTTAAAAATCCCCAAACAAAGCAATATGTGATGTGTTTATAAAAAGATAAAGGGAGAGGGGATATGTTTTATGGATGTGTGGTGAGGTGTGGGGGAAGGGGGTGCCTTGGTGGGCCCATGCTGAGGCATCCCTTCCCCTTGAATGACCAGCCACAGGATGCTATAGTATAGAGTTTATTCAGGGAATGGGGAGGGGAATCAAGAGGGTAGTAGAGGCAGAGAAAGGGAGAGAGAGAGAGAGAGAGAGAGAGAGAGAGAGAGAGAGAGAGAGAGAGAGAGGAGAGGAGAGAAGTAGAGGAATAGAGGAGTAGAGGCTGGCCATGAGCACATAGAGAGCGAGGGGGGCCAGGATGAGAGGACAGGGCAGGGGCAGGAAGGCAGGAGCAAGAGAGAAAAGGGGGGGGGGGGACAAGCAGCCCCTTTTATATTGAGTCAGGCACACCTGACTGTTGCCAGGTAACTGTGGGGTGGAGCTTAGACAGAATGATAACAATATGAGACAAAAACAAAACAAAAACAAAACAAAACAAAAAACAAAAAAACAGTCCTCCAAAAATACCTTTGAGTTAATTTCGTGTTGAATATCTACAGCTGGACATGGAGCTTGGCCATGGAGCTTGGCCCTAAGTGTGGTTTGTATACAAAATGAGGCTCCCTTGGAGAAACTAATTTTTCCTTTGTAAGTGCTTGTCAATTGGAGATAGCTTCTTGGTTGGGGATGGGAGCTTATGTCTATTTCTCTTTCCTCAGCGTTGGGACTATGTCTGTCTTGAACCTGTGTAGGCCCCATGCATGCTAATGTGGTATCTGTTGAGTTTATATGTATGTTGGTCTTCTTGTATTTGGAGAACACTTTTCCCTTGGTATCATCCATCCCTTTTGGCTCTTACAAATTTTCAGTCTCCTCTTTCACATAATTCCCTGAGTCCTGAAGGGAGAGTTTTAATAGACATATTCCATTTAGGGCTGAGTGCTCCACTGTCTCTCACTCTGTACACATTATCCAGTTGTGAGTCTCTGTATTAGTTCCCATCTACTATAGGAGGAAGCTTCTCTGATTATCGTTAAGCAAGGCACTGATCTATGTAGTCAGGAGTCATTTTATTGCTACATTTCTTTAGAAGAACAATTTTCTCTTTTCCCCTAGGTCCATGGTCTATCTATTTTCAGATTCTTGGCCAGTTTGTCAGGCATGGCTTCCATCTAATGGAGTGGGCCTTAAATCTAATCAGATAGTGAGTAGTTCCCCCAATACGCTTTGTGCCATTATTGCATGAACATATCTTTTAGGCAGGTCACCCTTGAAGATTGATGAGTTTGTAGCAGGGTTGGTGTTTACTGTTCTCCTCTGGTGGTGTGCAGAATACCTTCCATAAACACTAATTGGTAGGAGTGAAGGCTTGAGGTAGGTTCCAACTTGACTTCTCCATGTTCATTGAGATATATAGGTGTTGATTCCATTTCTTTCTAAATAGGGGTCCCTCTCCCCATTCAGGAGTATAGCTCTCACCTCTCATTAGAGGACAGTTCCCACAACTAGGCAAAGTACTAAGAATAAATGACTGTGGAGTTCTCAGTTCCCAAGGCTCAGGGATCATAATGGAAGAGGGAGCAAAAAGAAGTCAGCAAGGATTGCTACAAAATAGTGTCTTCTGGACATGGCTGGGCCCTTGAACTCATGAACTCATAGCCACTGGGTTGCCTGATAGAGACCATCAAATCAGTCAATATTCCAGCATGGATTGGGAAGAGGGTGGGGACTAGAAGTTCTTATCTCCTGAGGTTCTACTGATGTGTGACTTCTCACAGGCTGACCATGTTCCAGAGAGGCCCTATACCTACACATATATGGGCAGCCCTAATTGGACCAAATGGGTTAAAAAAATAAAGAAAAATGGACTCTCTCCTAGTCTCTGTCAAGTGCCAATAGCTCCTCAGCTAGGAATAAGGGCTTATCAACCCTTTTCCTATCCAAGCTGGGAGGTTGTCTGGCTTGATCTTGTGCAGGTCTTGTGAATATAGTCAGTCACATCTGCTGTGAGTTCATGTGTGCAATGGTCCTACCACATATGGCAAATACTCTTTCATTGCAGATATCTACTGCCCCTAGTAGTTTTTGATATGGACACAGTTCCTGACAGCCTACCTATGTTTCAATGCATGGTCCTACACCCATGTACATTCAGGAAACATGAACTGGACTCATGGTTTTAGAAAGAGAACACGAAGTTAGGAAGGGAACTGATAGGTGGATAAGGGAGAAGTTGAAGGGGAAAAGAGGTGGGTATGAGCAAAATACATTGCATACATGTATAAAATTCTCATACAACAAATAAAATATAAGGAACTTTAGATTTTTATTTTTAAACATTTCCAATTTTTACAAAGGATTTTTTGAGAATCTTATACAATATATTTTTAAAAGATTTATTTATTTTATTTGTATGAGTATATATGTAGATGTATGTATGTATAGAGATGCGAGTATGTTTGACATCTGTGAAGGTCAGAAGAGGGTGCCTGATCCTCTGGAATAGGAGAGTCAGATGGTTGTGGTGACCCAAATTTAATTTTCTACAAGAGCAATAAGTGCTCTTAACTGCTCAGCCATCTCTCCAGCTCTCATACAATATATTTTAATCATATTCCCCTTCTTCCCTGACTCCTCCAGGATATACCCTGTCCAATGTGTGCTTTCAAACATTTGTAGTCCAATCTGTGCAGCTTATACTCTTGGGTATATTGCCATCCACTGGAGCATGGTTGGCCTACAAGGGCCCCACACTTTTTAAGGGAATTAATTTTCCTTCTAGTAGCTTTCAAATGCTAATAGCTCCTCAGCTAAGGGGTAGGACTTTGTGCTTACTTCCCCTTCTATGCTTGGATTTGGTGTGGCTTGTGCTTACACAGCTCTTGTGCAGGCCATCAAAACCACTGAGTTTTCATGCATAACTGCTATGGTTGTGTCTAGAAAACACTGTATCCTTGTCATCTACCACCTCTTGCTACAATTTTTTCTCCATAATGATCCCTGAGCTTTGGGAGGAGGAATGTCCTTTTTAGGGTTGAGTTTTCTACAGTCACTTATTTTCGGCACCTTGGACAGTTGAAGGTCTCTGAGTTAATTGTCATCTATTGCAAATACAAGTTCACTGATGAAAACATAGAAACATACGAATCTGTGGTTATAATAAGTTCTTATGAGATGGCTTAATATTATGAAGACTGTTAGCCATGGATCCTTAAAGATTATAACCCATGAGCAGAGTGATGCCCATATAAGAGACACTTTGTTTTTCAGTTCAGCTTTTTAGCTACTTTCTGGGTGTATCTTTGAAAGGATAGAATTAAATTTGGTTGATAAATGACATTATGGAATTTCTTTTCTGTTGGAGAAAAGGCAGCTTTTCCAGATATTGGCAGAATTTAGTGCAGGTATTTTGGTACATATATGGTTTTTTTTTGGAATAATAATGAAAATGTTATCATCTAATGTACCTTGTGTTTATCCTTCCACATTCTTTCCTTTCATTTCTGAGACAAGAGCCTCACTGTATAGTGTATATTCTGACTTCTGCCTTGGGTAGATGCTGAGCCTATGTGCTGTCTCCTACAGGGCTTAAAATAACAGGCATTTTCAGTCTCTGCTTTCAGTGTCATTATATTCTGCCTCTGGAGACTGGGTTACATTTTGTTTAAGCAAAGCAAAACACGTAAAAGATTGTTGACTGTATTGAGGGGAGGGCTTTCTGCCTGCTTTGTCATAAGGATATAATAAGCTTTATGTCCACAATGGTAGCAATAGAAGTCATGACTTGTCTTGGTTGCTTGAGCTTTTGAAACTCAAGCAAGGCTTTTGTATTATTCAATTTTAAGAAATAAAATGTCTGTATAAGAAGATGCAGTTTAGCAATGGCATGCATGCATAGAGTATTATAGAGCTTGATTTTCATCCGCAGCACCAGGAATAAAGGAAAGGGAAAGGTCATTAGAAGCAATCTGATTGGTTAGGCAAAGTATTTAAGCAACCAGAATTTGGAAAGAGAGACTTAATTTTGACAATAGGTTGTATGAGACATTCACTAATTGATGATGCCCAAGAGTTTTATAAAAATCCTTTGGTCATTAAGATATTTGAAATGTATAAAAATTATATATATATATTCTTATGTATCTGTGTATCTGTGTATATATCTCCACAACATAACTGCAATTGGAAAACAAAATATTTCCTGGTGTTAAAACTGTCACTAGTAGAAAAATCATGGGCTCCTGGAAATGCTGCTGAGATTACAGGTGTGTGAAGCCATGTACTGATTTATGTGCTACTGGGAATTAAATTTAGGGCTTCCTGCATACTGGGAAATCACTCTTCCAACAAGCTACACTCCAAGCCCCTTAAATATATGTTCTAGAGGATTATTTTTATAACTAGGAATAGCTCACAATGGAAAAAAAAGCAAGGATCTGTGCAAAGTGTTGAAGGGATTAGAATATTTCAGCTGTACACTGACTAGGAAATGAGAATGACAGGAATATTTATAAAAGAAAAATGAGTAATGTGCATTAGTTACTTTTCTGTTGCTGTGTTAAAATACCACAATCACGGCAACTTACAGAAGGAAGAATTTATTTGGGCTTATGGTTGCTGAGGGATAAGAGTCCATCATGTCAGGGAAGCATGGCAGAAAGCTCCAACTAATGCAGCAGGAATGGATGTTGGGAAATCAAATTTGGAAACATAAGCAAGAAGCATCACATCTGGAACCATAAGCATAATGTAGAGAGAGTAAACTGTAAGCAGGGCAAGGCCTTAAGCTCTGAAATCTTGTCTGCAGTGACTTGCATCCTCCAGGTAGACCCTGTCTTATAAACTTTCCTGTCACCTTCTCAACTTTTCTAAGCAGCACCATCAACTGGAGACCAAGTGTTTAAATGCTAGAGATTATGTGGGGAGGGTTTTTGAAAATGTGTTTTTGCTGCTTCTTCAGGACAGAAAGTCAGAGAGAGGAAAACAAACTGTAGTTTAAGACAAAAACACCCCCCCTTTTTTTTCTGTAAACAGTTAAACTGTCTCGGGAACTTAGAGCATTAAATGCACAGAAGATGAATTTATTGGTTCTAAATTGTTATAGTAGTTAATGCCAATAGGAATTTCATGTATACTTGAATTTAAATGCTAACATTTTAAAGAACAAGATGAAACAAGTGTAATAAAAAGACAACATCTTTCTCCATTATCTACTGAGGCATGACCAGAAGCTTTTGAGAAAATAGTGAAGAAACCATGAAATAAAATGAATTATTTGAATTGGAGTAAAAAATATAATTGACTTCCTTCTGTGACCTTGGTCTGCTCTGACACAAAGTTGTGAGCAAAGAGTTTTGGCTCTGTCTCCCCTGATATTTCCCATCTTGAAATTCTGCCCAACAACAGGAAATGATTTTAATAGTAATATCATCTACAGTTTGGCTGGTTCTCCCTAAATAAACTTGGGGATCTTTGTTCGCATTCAAGACTTGGAAAGAAATTTTGTAGTTTTTAGATGTTCATTTTCAATTTATGAGCTTGCCTGTGCAAGCCACACTGTCTGAAAATAAATGAATGTTAGAGGTTTATAGTCACAAGTCATCCAACCCTTTGGAACATAATGAAAATAAATTTTTTTCTTGCAGGCTAGTCACTGTTTAACAATTACTCAATATTTTTGAGTATGAGTTGAAAGAAAATCCACAAATCTTAAAGCTCTAATTGTTTGATACCAATAGAAAACATTTACGAAATGCTCTGCATTTGGAAACATGGCTGGGATAAAGGTGACACTAAAAGAGAAATTTATTCTTATGAAACACATACCTTTCATTCCAGAGTTGAGATGTGGTTCAAGGTCAGAGACAACTCAGTTAGATTAACTTCTGTGATAGTTAATCTAAGTTGTCAACTTGAGATCTAGAATCATTTGGCAGATGGATTTTTTGCAATACCTTTGCTGGATTATTGTGGTCACCTTAATTCAAGTAGGGCTGGATTCATGCCCTGGACTGGAATCCTGGACTATATAAATAGGAGAAAGGGAGCTGAGCACAAGCACTAGTTCTCTGCTTTTAATTGCAGATACAATATGACCAACTGCCATGATCTACCCACCATTATGGACTTTACTTGAATTCTTGTTTTTGTCTGGACATTTTGAAAGTCTCCCCACCCCCAGAGGTAAGCTACTGCTGAATTCTCAGGGCTTTTCAGCATCACGGAACAATGAATACCATTAGCTACAGAAGATTTTTTAAATTTATTATTGTAATTTTGATGTACTGAAAAATGGATGTAAAAGCCCAGAAGGAGAGACCCAGAGAACCCTGGCATCTGTGATTTTATGTAAGACCAAAGCAGAGAAGAAACATGATGCATTTCTCAACATGCCTCAGAGGAACATTAATAAGCACTTAAGAAACAAATCTTTGACTCAGAACAAATGAGAGTCTGTCTCTTTGTTCTTATTTTACAAGAACAAAAATGTGTCCCAGAGCACCATATCTTGTCATCAGTTAGTTTATGCATGGAAGCAAGAATTAGTCCATCACATGAGCACAAAATCCATTGCCCTGTTTGGTCAATAAGAATTTGAGCACAGATGCATTCAAGATTATAAATGCTACCCTCCCCCAGTTTCTTCCAGTTGTAGCTGCACCCTTTGGAATTTCTGCCTCATCATATTGTGTTTTGGAATGATTGAACACTCAGCACAGTGTTTATAGACACTGTGATTACTATTTCTGTCTTCCTTCCATCCTTTAATTCTTGGCATTTAGGCTAGTAATGACTAAGTCATGCAGAGCAGTCTGTTGAACATTAACTCCCCAGTTTGTCTAACACAGGACATACCTGGCTAGCTGTGGGGCCATGCTGTGGTCTGAAGGAGGGATTTATGGACACTGTTAGACAGTAGAGAATGGAGCATGCATTCTAAAGGCAGGGCTACCAGGATTTCATTTACAGTTCTTTTAGTATCTAATATAGAGCCTTCCTTATGCCCCAATTTCTCTATCTGCAAAAAGTAGGTAATGATAGTGCCCATGTAAAGTGATTGTTGAAAAGTATCTAATGCTTTAATATCTCTAAACTATACAGTGGTCCCAAGTACAGGACAGACATTGGATGTGTGTTTATTATGTTAACCTCATATGTAGTCTGTCCCTAGTTCACTCACAATGTTTTGTTTATGGTAGCTTTCTTCCTTCTTCTGCCTGTCTGTCTATCAGTACAGATTACTCATTTTCACCTTTTTGGTTATATCTTACAGAAATGCAAAAATAAATGGTCTGATTTCAGTAATTAAACATAAAAATTCCATCACTTAAAAGACAGTTTCACTTTGTGATAATAGTAATTATTATTATACAAATATTATAGATTGCTTATTTTGTTTGGTGAAATATACATAATTCAATGCATCTAATAGGACAATATGATAAAGTGGATGACATGGGGATCCACTTCATGGGGATATTTATTAGTGGGGAGATGGTAATCATTATTGCTTTACTTTCTCGTCATGCAGCATACTTGTTTACACAGCAGTATATAGCATTCTGTTTACTGAGTGGGAATGAATGACATTATATGGGGAGTAGTGAAGATAAATAGTTGTTCTTTAGCACATGTGAGGTTCTTGCTTCTAGCTCACCCCCATTAACCAAAACAAATAACTTACTCTTTAAATTAATAGATGCCATTCAATAAATTGTGGAATTTTGTAAATTATGAGTCTCTAAATGCTCAAATCCTCAGAATTATTATTTCTACCTTTTAGAATTTTCCATCCTTTATAGTTTTCAAAAGCACAAACATCATTTGTAAGGTGTTGTATTGGATCTGATATCCTTCAGACTTTTGCACTTGGAAAAAAAAACACATGGGAATAATTTTACATTAAGGTGGCCATATGGAAGTCCTAGAACATGTCAAAGACCCTTATATCATAAAGCTCTCTCTCTCTCTCTCTCTCTCTCTCTCTCTCTCTCTCTGTGTGTGTGTGTGTGTGTGTGTGTGTGTGTGCGTGCGCTTTGTGTGAGCACAGATATGCACATATTACCAGGTCACAATGCAGGTACTTTCCTTCTACTTTGTTTGAGCCAGGATTTTTATTTATTTATTTATTTATTTATTTATTTATTTATTTATTTATTTTGCTGGCTTTCCTCCTGTCTCTGCCTCTCCCATTTTCCTGTAGTAGTACTAAGATTTTAGATGCATGCTACCAAGTTTGGCTTTACATAGTCTCCGGGGATGTGAACTCAGGTTCTTTTGCTTGTGTACCAAGTGCTTCATCCAGTAAGCCATCTCCCCAGTCCTGATCTGTGCTTTTGTCCAGGTTTATGAAATGATGTAAACAGAGCTTGACTAAGGTAAGAGGGATTTTTAATTAATTGAAGTAGATTAAAATCAGCCTTGGACTTGTTTCATCAGGAGCATTCAGAAGTAGAGTGTACCTCCTGGCATTGTTCCCTCTGAAAAATACAGAGGGACTTTGGGAAATTTTTAGCCAATATCTATATTGACTTTGCAACTTCCATCTTTGTTTTTGTGGAATCCTGAAGGAGGCACCAATAGAAAAACTCATAGAGATGTAATCCAACTATCCCAATTAATTTTTCATGCTAAGATTGAAATCAGCTAAGCATGTACAATCTATGACTGCAGATACTTGTTTGAGGACTAGACCAAAAGAATGACCCTGTCAGACCTCAGACTCCAGAGATGGCAGAACACACTTCCATTGCTTTGAAACACTGAGATTAAGGATTATACAGCCATATCTAACTGATAACAACAATGTTGGTAGATACTAGATCTCTGTGTGAGGTGTGTGTAACAAGAACTTTATGAGATATTCTCAGGAACACTCACAGGAATTTATCAGTCATGACTCAGTTACCAAGATTCTGAGTACTTTTGGCAAGATACATAATGTTTCGAAGACTGTGCACTCAAAAAGATCTCAAGACTCTCAATACGATCAATTTTCTTTCGGTTTAGAAACAAGTCACAAATCGTTTTTTTTTTTCCTCTGCTCAAAAATTTTGTGATGACCTAAAATAAAAAAAATTAAGCATCTGGGAGAATAATCCATGAGTGCATGTCTCCTTATCTATCCTTTGGAACTTAAAAAACAAAACAAAACAAACAAAAGGGAATAAAGTATAATGAGTAGGCATTTGTATAGGTTATGTTTAAAGCAATGGAAAACAATCACTCTATCACATGCATTGAGTGAGGCATGAATTGCTTCAGTATTTCTCTAATATTGGTAGTCTGGTAGACATAAGCATTTAAACAATTAAACATTACTTAATTTAGTGTTTAAGTATTCAGACTTCCAGTTTGGGTATTTTATAACCAATGACTAACAAGTTCCTTTGCTTGTCTCTAACATTAATTAATGAGTATATTTGTTTATCACTTTTTTTCTAAGAAGGTCTTATGTACCCTCATCTGATTTCAGAATCATTTCTTTGCTCAAAAATTTTATGATGACCTAAAATAAAAAAATTTGATTTGTCTAGGTGTGTTTGCCCTCATGATTCTTTTGTCTACTCCTCCCATGTACTGAGTACTCCCACAGGCTGATCACCGTTCTTTTTGGAGGGATTGAGTATATTTTGTTATGTTAGATGGCTAGAAGTATGACCTGGATATATAGTGAGATGGAATTGAAATCTGTTGGAAATATAGCACCAATTATTGTAGTTCACACAAATATCCTTGGCAGTGGTTCAAATATTGATGCTGCTTTGCCACTTTCTGTGCTCATGCCGGGTACATTTCCCAAACAGAACACTGATTTTTCAGATTCTAATAATTAGCACTTTAGTCTGTGAGTCTAAAGACCCCTGTGGGGTCATGTAACTGAGTGTGGGCATTGCAAAAAGGTTTGATAAGAGTGAAATATTTCTCAGTGCATAAGGACCAAAAATTAATCTGAATTCAGATGTGTAGAGGATCCAAAGTGTTTCTGGCAGTGCCTGTCCACAGTGGATCACATGGCTCCACTGCAGCCTCAGTTTATGAGCACTTTGAACTGATTGTGTCATCATGCCATGTCATATATTACCAACAAATGCTGCCAGAAATATCTTGGTTCAGATCACAGAGGAGTGTATGTTATGAATTCCAAGACTTTTACTGGACATGGAAAGTTTTTTACTCATAAAGAAACAATATGTTAATACCAGAAAAAGAAATCTTTTAATATTTCTGTAGTGTGCATGCTTCATCATAAAAACATCAGCAAGTATAAAACCAAAATATGGATCAACCCTGAGAAGTTGAACATGTACCTTATGCCATATCTGACACTCATCCCACATTTAATTTGTATGTGAAAATAAACAAGCACATCTATTTCATTAGTGTGCTGTTTTTAGCCATTTTTTGTAAATGCCAGAGTTGTACATATACCAAAGAAATGCTTTAAATTAAAATTCTTTATGACTTACTATGACATGTACACAATGCATATGAACCATTCCTACTCATCTCTGCCATCACTTTCTACCCCCTCCCCAGCTGTTTCTAAGCCTTCAACTATGATAAAGCAGGACGTATATATTTTATACGTAGCTTTTATTTGAAGAACTACAGTGATGAATGAATAGAACATGTTCACTGAAAAAGCGTGACATTATATATACATGATTGCCACTAGAGGATGGTCTACATAGATGTGAATCAACTTTATGAATATTAGGTAGAATGTTGACCATTTTGTCTATTTTTTAAAAAAAATATACTTTATTTTTATAGTTTTGTTAGGGAAAAGTCTAATACATGTTTTTTTTTTCTTATTTGTATGAATTTGAAGGCTGGAAAATCAGAACAATACATAGGACTTCTGACACTTGGAGTTCAATTTTATTAAATCTTCGCATTAGGGGCATAATGATAACTAGACACTTAGTCTTTCTGGTTTTTGCTATGGAAAACAGATGACTATGAAAAAATAGATGGATCATATAGTCTTATAGATAGAAGATTATCTTGTTACTTAATTTATTTTTTAATTAAATTAGTTTAGTTAATTTATTAGGCTTTCTTCCATTTATGTGGCATTTTAGAAATTATTATTATTATTATTATTATTATTATTATTATTATTATTATTATTATTTTCAGATACAAATTCTTAAGTATCCCTGGTTGGCCTCCAACTCATTATGTAAGGGCAGATGGCCTTTCTGATCCTCTTTCCTCTAAGTCCCAAGTCCTGAGGTGTATGTTCAGCCATGCCTGGCTTAAACTAATTTTAATAGATAGACAATAGGTACATATATTAATGGAATTCATTGTGACATTTTGGTACATGTTTAGTTTACATAATAATGAGCCCATTGTATTTGTTATTTATGTCACCTTTTGGTGATGAGGATATTCAAAAGCCCCTTCACCATGTTAAAGGCTGAGATATGGACTTCTAAAGTGAGAACACTGTGTACGTTCCAACAGAAGGAATAAAAATGGGAACATACTGTCTTTTGGAAGAAAATTTTAATTGCTGTAATGACTACATACTAGTTAAAGTTTTAGTAAATTTTTAGTAGTTTTACCTGATAAGAACATTAAAACATATTTATAGACTTAAAGTAATTTTCTTTGCTACATGTATTTATACTATATGTGTATGTGTAGGGGCATGTGTGTAGATCAGAGGACAACTTTAGGGAATTGGCTGACCCTGCTTACTCAGCCACTCTGCCTTCCAGCTTAGTATCTTTACTATTGCCACAGTGTGAACTTAATCTATACTTAGCATCCCATGAAACCATAATTGATGACATTCCAACAATTGTAGATGTTGAGAATGGGTGTGGTTCAGCAGGTGGAGGAATAAATAGCCCAACACTTACTACTTACTAGATTTTAGGCACATACATCACATGTATGTATGTAGGAGACAATTTTGGCTTAAAAGAAAAAAGTGTTTGAAGCCTTATACACTAGGGACTTGGCCAGAGCCAACATCAAATAACATGGTGGACAGTTCTTCTAATGTAAACTGTCTAATGTAATGAAAGGTTGAAGAGTCATATGTGATTTATGTTATTATTATAAGTGTGGTTCAGCCCAGGCATCCATATGCCATTTTTTTCAGGAAGTTTTGAACAACAATATTCTGGATTGGAAATTTAAAAATCATTGGAGATAACCTACTATCAATAAAAGCCAGAAAGACAAAACACATGTACTTATTTTATTGGGGGCATGGCTCTTCTCAGCAACATTAGGAAAACCTACCCCCTTTATCACCTTGTATTCTTTTATCTTTTTGATACCCTCCGAAATTTCTGTCAAAACCAAAGCAAAAGCTGGGTGCAGTAATATGCCTATAGTCCTGGTACTGGAGAGGCTAAGGAAGTAAGGTCACAATGAGTCCAGCTCTCTGGGCTACATAGTCAGTTCTAGGCAAGCCTAAGTTGTAGAGTGAGACCCTGTGTCAAAAAACAACAAAGATAAAACAAAACAAAACCCCATCAACCAACTAACCAACCTCGCAAACACTTTACCAAACATAACACTCACTCACATACATATATGCAAACATACACACCACACCCCAAAGCAAAACCCCATCAATTCGAAACCTAATGCAAGCAAGCAAGCAAGCAAGCAAACAAAAAAGCAGTAGCATTGCCTTATGCCTCTATTTTGTAGTACTTATGTTTCATTTTTTGCACAAGTATTCAGTTTTCCTTGCACTATTAGAGCTCAGACTTTGGGGTGCTATTTTATTTTTTAGGTGTGGCATTTAGTATCATCTGATATTCAATGACTGCTGATTTGAATTGTAGATAAATTGAGGTTATTGGAGAATTAACTTAGAAAAATGCTATTCACATAGGAAAGCTGCTTATATTTATGATGTATATTAAAATCTCATGTTTGCATGTTTAAAGGCACCCTGAGTGAGCCTGTATATATGTAAAAACAGGCTGGCAGTGTTTTCTGAAAAACAGTACTTGCTGTTCTCCCCAAACCTCCATTTGTTTTGACACACTAAATGCCATTAATATAAATGCTAAGTGGTTTGGTTGCCAGGAAATTCTACTTGGAGAGTGTAGTTGGAAGAGTCACTAAGTAATTCTAAAGAGGTAGTTTCTGTTTTCCTAACCCTTTCCTCTGCTGTTGTGTGTATAAAACTTGCATGAGTAACATCTGCTTTATTGGAAATTGGCAAACATCCACTGGGTTTTAATTGCTTATACGTATGTGTTTTCTTTTCTTTCTCCCTACCTCACATTGTGAGTGTGTGTGCGCGCATGTCTGTGTGTGCTATATATGCACATGTACTTGTAGAGGCCAGAAGTGTCAATCTCAGGTGTTGTTTCCTGTGACATATACCTTGACAATATATATATGTTTTATTTATTTTTGAGGAAATTTCATTCATATAAACTAGGTATTATGATCATATTCACCTCTTCCTCAATCCTCTTCAATATTGTTCTAAGTTTCTGTTCCTATTTTCTTTTGAAATGACTCAGTGATTTCCGTCCTGCTCATATGTGCATGAGTGTAAGACCATTCACTGAAGCATGGGTGACCTACTATAGACAGCCCATACTGTTAAAGAAAAATGACTCATCTCCTAGCAGCTGTCAACTGCCAAAGCTGTTCCTAAGTCTCTTTCCTATCTATGCTGGCAAATTGGCTGACTTGATTTCATGTAGTTCTTGTGATAGTAATTGCTGACACCTTCCTTTTATGACAGAGGCCTTTCTTTTTTTTTTTTTTGGTTTTTTTTTTTTTTTTTTTTTTTGGCTGGAGAGACAGCTGTGGGTGCTGGGAACCGAACTCTTATATTTTTGGTTGTGAGCCTAGCCTTTAACGGCTGAGCCATCTCTCCAGCCCGACAGAGGCCTTTCATTGGTGTGGGTCTCACTAAGAAGCTAGACTGTCTCGCCACCAACTCCCAGAGATTTACTTGCTTCCTCCTCCCCAGAGCTAGATTTACAAGCACCACCATTTGCTTTACCTTTTTCAAAAAACAAAACAAAACAAAAAAACCAACCAAACAAATAAAACCCAACAAAGATTCTGAGGATCAAAGTCAGATCCTCATGCTTAAGACAATGCATCTACTGAGATATATACTTAGTCTCCCTTGTCCCCATTTCTTAAGATTTAATTCCGTTATGTAGTAAAGGTGGCCTCAAACTGTAATGCTCCTGCTTCTATATCCTGAGTCTCAGGGTTCTACCAGTGCAGCAGTATACTAGCGTAGTATCTTTCTACTGTTACTAAAATGTGGAACAGGGTATTCTCTTCTCACATCTAGTGTCAGAGCAGCAGTGGCAGTGATGACAGAATATGTATTGTAGCTCCACCTCTGTTTAAAAAATATACTAGATGGAGTCCATTGGGAAATTTACATATTTGTACTATAACTTTATAACTTTATAATTTTTTAAAAAGATCTAAATGAAGGGTGAAGCAGTTTACCTACAGTTTCCTCTGAATTCCACTCTTGTACAATGTGGCTCAGGTTGTTACATAAAGCTGGCTCTCATGAAGCAAGATCAGTCCATATTAAGAGAGTAAAAGGCTTTAGGATTTGTCTTCTTTTGCTAGTCTGTTAATGAACTGAGTGCCTAGGGCCTCTATTATGTACCAGGCTCATTTAGAAACTGGATACTAGGTTTCTTCTTGATTTTGTTCTTGCTTTTTTATAGGACTATCTCTCAGATAAACCAGGGCTCTCAACAATACAGATAATAGTATCATTTGCTCTCTTTATGATAGCTTTACTTCTCAGATATTTAAAAGGACACTCCATTCTACCAGGCTGTGTAAATAGCAAAATGCTATTAAACAGTCCATCTACTCCTGCAATTTGGTATTGACTATTGTATCTCACGCCTGCCCTTAAAAGATTTGAAATCTGAATGGCTTTTTTGCTATTTGTTCTGCCACCTATTTTTGATAAGCATGAACATTCCCAGTGATTATCTCATAATAATCACAGACCATCATGGTTAGGACTGTGTATGTCACAGTGTTCCTTTGAAAGTTTTTTTTCCTGCTTTGATATTTTTAGGATCTGTTATAAATGTTGCCTTTTTGTAGAATAGACTACTATCACATGTAAAGAAAGAATTTGATGAAAAATATCTAATTTATATACAGATGAGATGGAATGCTACACTGATAATCTGGAGTGAGGGACATTAAGCAACAGAAGAGACAGTGTCCCCAAGAAAGAAAGAAAGATGACTGTCAGTTTTGGGAGAGAGTAATGTCCTTTGCCTTTGCAAAGTCCAAACAAATATCTCTCTGTCCAGACTATCATTATAGTGAACAAAATTCATAGGTAGGTTCTCCACACTTAAATATTTAGATACTGAAAAATGTTCATACTTTTCTCTAAGTCTTTTCTTATCGAGGACCCGCTAATTCCTTCCTCCATCCCTCTTTCATTCCTTCTTTCTTTCCTCCATTCTTTATTCATCTTTTCACCTTCTCATATTTTCTCCTCCCCTCCATATGCTCTCTCTCCTTTCCCCCACATACTGTGCCCTGGATCAAGCCCAAGGCCTTAGGCATGGTCAGCAAGCACAGCACATCTATCTGATCCACACCTGATTAGCTTCTTGCTGAGTTCTGGTTAGCTCAAGGTCTGAAGTCTTTTCATAAGCACCAACCTTCTAAAGAGGACCTGTGAAGGACACTGTCTCTTTGTATCCATAGGTTCTAGGACTCTGGATGATACAATGGGCCCTGACTCTCAAGTTCTCTTTATAAAATGGTATGGTATTTTCATATAAGCACATCTTGTATACTTTCAAGTATACCCAGACGACTTATAATACATACTGCAATGTGAATATTATACAAATAGTTGTCACACTGGACTTTTTCACTTTATTGTTTAGGGAATCATGATAACCAAGGCTCAGACTGGTTTTATTCACTGTGTAATCTCCAGTATCTATTGCTGTTTCAGCTATATATCAAGAACTCAGACAAGGATCTGTTTAATGCATTGGTAGATAAAGGAAAATAATCTCCAGTAATCTCTGTGTTTGGCTTTGCATGTTAGGAAATACATTATCTTTTGCTCTGAATACAGAGAATAAATGCTATAATTGAAAATTGGGAAACACTTTTATCCTATATGCTAATGTTGAGACTATGCATCATACTATTGAACTGAATTAGAAAATTAAGGATTTACCAAAGAAGCTAAGTAAGCTGCCTCTTTAACCAGTATTTCTGTGCACAGACACTTCAGCCACTTACTATGAAGTCACAAACTTTCATCAGTTATGACCCTCGAATTCTTACATTGTTTTTCCTTGAGTAGAGCCCATTAATCCCATGGAAGAGTGTGCTAAGTATAGGATTAAGCATGTGTGTTTTAGTACCTGTTGCCCTCTAGGACTGGGAATTGTCAGTGGGCTGAACTCATGTATATATAGGAGAAGTATTAGGGGTTGATATTAACCCCATAAGTTTCTAAATCAATCCTTTTTACACATATTTCACCCCACAGTCCTCATGATTTCAGGACACTGGGTTTAGTGGCTTCCTATCATCTCGAAAATTTTGTTAATCTAGAGAAATTTGCTTTTTTTTCCAAATGGACTTTACTATTTTTGTTATTTTAGGCACCTTGGCTGTGAAAACAGGAATCATGAATGGTTGGAGAGATGGCTCGATGGGTAAGACACCATACAAGCATGAGGATATTATAACGTGAGTTCAAATATTCCTAATTCACATTGAAGCTGAATGTGTAGTTTGAGCATCTGTAATCTCAGCACACCCATGAGAAGATAGGATGCAGAGATGGGAGAATCCCTGAAACTCAGGGGTCAATTAGATTGGCATACATAGTAGCAAACATGGCAACCTCTGTCAAATAAGGCTTACAATGAGAACTAACACTTAAGGTCAGTCACCCTCTGACTTATACACATGCCATAGCTGCTGCATTCACATATGTAAATGCCATGTCTCATTCACAAACACACTGTACATAGCATTCTAATATACACAAACACACTGCACACACATCCACAACCCCAGCCACCCACCCATATGCACATGCACAATCGTGAACTAAGAATCCATCTCAGAACACCTGCTTTCTTTTTATCTGTGAACAGATACTCAGAGTACCATATCATGCAATACCAATGCTCCTCAGGCATATTGCAAGGACACAGAAGAAGAGAAAGACTGATATTTCCAACAGCGTACCTCATAAAATAGCTTTGTGTCCTTCATTTTCAGTTAGTGACAATAGTGGCTGCTGACCCTTCCCCACATGAGACAGTCTACAACACTTCAACTGAACAATGATATAACTTGCAGTAAATATCTTTACATAGTATGCTAGTGGGTAAAAATAGAACTCTTTTGGTACTACATGTGTTATGTCTACTAATGATATGTTTGGGAAAGAAATAATTAGCAACTTTTGATACTCCTTATTTCCTATTGTCAATGTACACCCTCATTTTTATTTTACCCACTTTGAAAATTTGTTATTACCATTTTTACAATTTCAAGGTCATTTGGGGAAGGGAAAGAGGTTATTTTTTCCCATGTGTAATAATAGCTTGCTCATGTTCAGTGTAATTGCATAATCCTCCTTAAACAGCAGTAAACAGACTCCTTACTAATGAGTTCAGGCCTGCTTTTGCAATTATCGTTTAATATTTTATTTTCTTTGATATTCTCAAAATATGAAAAAGTTCTGTGGTCTTTCAAATAATTAACAATACAGAACCACTGTGTTTATTAACATGGTTTTAGATAAAACAGCAAGAGGTACATTCTCAGCTCATGAAGAGTATTCCTGATTATTTCAAGAGGTACTTAAGATTACTTTGGGTCATAACTCTTTATAGAATCCAGATGAACTGGCTAGTTTCATGTCAACTTGACACAAGTCATAAGAGAGGGAGGAACATCAATTAAGAATATGCCAGGACTCCAGATACAGATGTAGCAGAGGATGGCCTTATCTGACATCAATGGGAGGGGAGGGAGGCTTGATGCCCCAGTGTAGGGGGATGCTAGAGGGGTGAGGCAAGAGTGGGTGAGTGGGTGGAGGAGCACCCTCATAGAGGCAAAGGGGAGGGGGAGAAGAATGGGATGCGGGGTTTGGTGGAGGGGTAACTGGGAAGGAGGATATCACTTGCAATATAAACTAATAAAATGATTAATAATAAATAATTAAATAGTAGTTAAATAATAATAATTTAAACATATAACAATCAAAAAATAATATGCCTACATAATATTTGGCTGTAGGCAGGCCTGTAAGACATTTTTTAAATTAGTGATCAATGGGGGAGGATCCAGTCCATTGTGGGTATTGTCCTCCCTGGTCTGATGGTCCTGTATTTTAAAAGAAAGCAGGCTGACCAAGCTGTGGGAAACAAGCCAGTAAGCAGCAACCCTCCATGGCCTCTGCATCAGCTCCTGTCTCCTGAATCCTGCCTGGTTTGAATTCTTCCCTCAGCTTTCCTCAGTGGACTGTGATTCATGATACATAAGCCAAATAAATTCTTTCCTTTACAAGTTGCTTTTGGTCATGGTGTCTTATCACAGAAATAGTAACCCTAACTAGGACATCAGATGGTCTTAATAAAATATAAGCATTGGCTTTGAAGAGTGATAGTCTACATTTGATCCCAAGTGGTATCAGGATTTCTCCCTCTCTTTTTCTTCTTTCTTCCCTTTTCCCTTCCCTTATTCACTTTTCTCCTTCTACCTCCTTTCATCTTTCCTCTTTTATCCTTCCTTTTCTTCTTCCCTTTTGTTCATCCTTCCCTCCTTCTTCTGATTTTTTCCCTTCTGTACTATCTGGTTTTGTGTGTCAACTTCACACAAGCTGCAGTTATCACAGAGAAAGGAGCTCCAGTTGAGAAAATGCCTCCATGAGATCCAGTGGTAGCGCATTTTCTCAATTAGTGATCAAGGTGGAGGGGGCTTGTGGGTGGTACCATCTGTGGGCTGGTAGTCTTGGGCTCTATAAGAAAGCCAACTGAGCAAGCCAGGGGAAGCAAGCAAACCAGTAAGAAACATCCCTCCATGGCTCTGCATCAGCTCCTGCTTCCCGGCCTGCTTGAGTTCCAGTCCTGACTTCCTCTGGTGATGAACAGCAGCATGGAGGTGTAAGCTCAAGAAACCCTTTCCTCCCCAACTTGCTTCTTGGTCATGATGTTTGTGCAGGAATAGAAACCCTGACTAAGACAGCTTCTTTTCTTCTTTTGTCCTTTTTTTCGTTCCTCCCAATCTTTCTCCTACATTCCACTCCTTGCACTATCTCCCTCCCTCATTCCTTTTCTCTCTTCTTCTCTGCCCTCCTCTCTCCCTTTCTTTTTCCCCCTGCTTCCTTCTCTTTCCTCTGTTTTTCTCAGTGCTGGGGATCAAATATAAGACCCTTTGCATGCTAAGTATGTACTCTACCATTGAGCTACAACCGCAGCTCATTATATCGTCGTCGTCGTCATCATCATCATCATCATCATCATCATCATCATCATCATCATCAAATGAAGCTCTTAAAGAATAAAGAATAGTAGCTCACCAAGTATTTCTAAAGTTCCTGCCCCTAAGTTAATATTACTGTATGAGCCTTGAATGTGACACATTTCATTTTTGAAAAGGCTCTGTAAAGGGATTTACAGAAAAAAATTAACATACTATTATGTTTTACTGCAGATGCTTTAGAGCATTTGAAAAGAAACACAGTGGTTACAGACATGATCCTGAAACCTTTTACTTCCTCCCTTCAGAGCTAATCAGTTCCAACCAAATTATCTGTCTCAGACTTTTACTGCCTATGTATTTTTCTAAAATTAAAACTCCTACAAATGGTTTGTTTTAGCAAAGATTTGACAACTTGTTTCTCATTTCCATTCAGCTTAGTGCATTCTAGGAGCTCCTGATTTTGATGGCCCCCATGACAATGTCTTCTTATAATGTATCATTTATCTAGTTCTCTAATGCTGGCTATTGGGACTTCTTTTTTAAAATTTGACATAAAAACCAATGCTATAGACATTTTTTACAGTTTTGTTCTTTGTGGACACAGAGGTTTATATCAACGTAGAATTTCTGGCTTGTAGCCTACATTCATCTTGAGTTTAATAGACTGTAAAATCACATCCAAAGAGATTACAGCAATTTTCCTTCTCATTACTCTTGGGTGTGGTTCCAGTTTTTCTACATTGCTAGTTGTTTGCACACTTTTCAGGATTTTGCTGGTCTCATTTGTGTGGAATTAAACCTCCCCACTTCATTTCTTTATGATTTTCATCCTGTTGTCAGGTCTGGGTCTATTCTAAGCATCTGTCTTTTCAAAGTTATTAGTGATAACATAAATAAAAGGCATGCCTAAATATGGAGTTATTAGTTACTTTCTGTTGTAGCGACACTGAAATAATCTGCTTGAGAAAGTTAGAGACCACTACACTCATTAAGCCAATAAAATTACAAGAGTCCTTAATTTGAGTCGGCAACCAAGAGTGGGCTAGTTCCTCAGAAAGACTCTTAATTAAAGGAAAACCCCACAATTATATCAGTCATAGATAAGGGTCAGAGTAGCCTTGCAACATCTGTTTTGGTAGAATACAACATGACAATTAATTTTGATACATATCTCTATTGGTTAGTTTATGTTTAGTTTGCACAAACATTAATTATTTGGGTTAATACATCTGGATTGTGGTCAGGGTCACTAACAATCCCAAGTATGTTGCCAAGGCAGACTTGGCTGTTGTGGGAATAGAGGGCTGAGAAATGTGTAAGCTAATGGTTCTTAACCTTCCTAATCCTGTGACCCTTTAAAACACTTCCTTATGTTCTGATCCCAACCATACACTTATTTTTGTTGCTACCTCATAAATGTAATTTTGCTACAGTTATGAATCATAATCTAAACATTTATGGTTTCTTATGGTCTTAGGCAACCCCTATGAAAGGGTCATTTGACCTCCAAAGTGGTTATGACCTACAGGTTGAAAACTGCTAGTAAACAGACACAAAATGGAATCAGGACAAGATGGCATTACTGTAGTCATTTCAACACAACAGCCTGATATTAGTGAATTATAGCAAAAAGGATTTATTTGAGCCTGTAGTTTCAGAGGATCATTCCATCATGGTCAGGAAGGTATGGCAGTAGGAAGGGAAGGGATGGCATATGAACCAAGAGGCTAGCTGGTCATATTGGCTCTTCTGTGGGGAAATAGAGAATATCCAGGCTATAAGACATTAAGTCCCATACCAAGTGATATACTTCCTCAAGCAAGGTTCCACTTCCTACAGGATCCACAACCTTCCCAAACAGTATCACTGACTGGAGACCAAGTGTTCAAACACATGATATACTACAGTAGACAATGCAGTATGGGAGTATGTTTGCCTTGGTGTACACTAACCATCCCTTCAAGAGTTGGGCATGTCATATTGTGAAGCAGAGAGGCAGCCTGAAGAACATGTTACTTATGAAAACCCTTTCCCAGAGGTCTCACAAAACAGGCAGCTGAACATTCAGTGATATGGAAAGAGCAACAGGCATTACTGAGGAGATGGCTCAGTCAATAATGTGCTTGTTCTTCAAGCATGAGGACTTGAGATTTGGATTCCCAGAACTCATATACAAAAGGCAGACATAGTGGCACACATTTGCATTCCCAGTACTGGAGAAATAGTGATGATGGATCCCTAGAATTCCTTGGCCAGCTAGCTTATTTTAGTCAGCTAAGTTTAAGTGACTTATAGCAGGTAAGTTTAGTGAGTGTTTCTAAAATACAAGGCTGATTGCTAGAGAAACAATACCTGAAGTTGATTCTGTCCTCTATACATAAACATGTACATCAACATGAACACACACACGCACACGCACACACACACCACAGAAGAACAGGTTGCTGATAGATAGCTATGGGCTCATTGGAGAGATAGTTATGATGGTTCATAGTTGTTGTGGAAGATACTGGTTCAAAGCTTGGGAAAGCCCACATACTTTTTTTTTTTTTTAAATGTGTCCCACTGTGCACTGGGAAAACTGGCTGGATAGTCAGCATTTCATCGTGGAAGGGGAAGAAACACATGAGGTTCCAGCCTGGTTGAGAAGCAATTGCAGGTCAATGCCTGCTAGGGGAGGGATAGCCAGTTTTTGTTGTGGGTATGGTCCCAAGTGAGTTGACCATGCTCTAATGGACTGTGTTTTCAAACATAATCAAAAAACTGCATCTCCCCCCCTCTCTGTGTGTGTAAGGGAGAAAGACATAAAGGAGACTTTGTGTGAGTTTTTATTGAACTGGTGTGATGGTGTTGTTTACAGATATAAGCAATGGTGGAGCTTATTGAGCAACAATAAAACAGATTATAATTTGTGACATTAATAATTACTAAATATCATACCCAGAAGTGGACATATATAAGGGATAAATTTTGCTTTGTAAGCTGCTATAACAGAAGACTTCCTTAAAAAAAAAATTGAGGTCTTTAAAGGACAGCCCCAGGGAATAGAAAATATAATTACTGGATGGGAAGAAGCTCTACAGCTCATCCACAAGCAGGCTTTTTTATTGACCTGCAGTCTGCAGGGGGGGAGGGAGCTCAGTGGATACTGCAAAGACCGTGCTGGTCTTCCCAGGCCCAGAGAGACATGTACTTATTGGCCAGTTGCATAACTTGCTTATCCTCTTCAAACGCTCTTTTTCCCTCCTTCCAGCTGATAATCTATCTTCCTAGGAGAGCTCCTCTTGGAGCATTTTCCGGGTTAACAGAGAATGCTAATTGTCAGACAAGTCATGCTCTGAAACAGGAAAATCTTAGTGGCACCAGTAAAAATAGATTGCATGAAATCTACACAGATTGACTTTTAAAGAGGATGTGATTTTTTAACCCCCCCCCCAAAATAAAACCAAGTATTTGAGATGAAATCTTAGTACTTGTCACCATAAAGCAGAGGCAAAAAAATGCCAGTCATCTGGATCTTATGGCCCAGTTCTTACTGTACAGAGATGAATGAATGAGAAGGAAGAACCCCTGGAAGCTATTCAGAGCTATAGGATAGCTGCCCAGCTTCTGGACTATTTACTTAAAATCTTCTCCTTGGTGCAGTTCTAATGTGCAAAATGTCCGAAGATGAATGGGTATTGTTTTCAACCAGACAAATGGAAACTATTTTCAACTTTTGGAATGCTAATATCTGAGAACCATTATGTTTTGTGTCTAAGTGATTCCTTACTGGCTGATGGTTACAAAATAACATTCCACCTCTTAAAGAAGACTGACTTGTTTGCTTGTTTATTTATTCATTTATACCCCAAATGCTACCCCCTCCTCTATGAGGGTCACCCCATCACAGAACCCCTCCCCTACCATTCCTCCCCTCCTCTGAGAGAGTGAGCCCCCACTGGCTAACCCCCATCCTGGCATATCAAGTTTCTACAGGATTTTTCCTACTGCGGCCAGAGAAGGCAGCCCTGTTGGGGAATGAATTCCACAGTCAGGCTACTGCTTTAGGGGCAACTCCCACTCCAGTTGTTGGGGCACGTGGAAACTGAGCTGCATATCTGCTACATATGTGTCAGGGGGCCTCAGTTCAGCCCATGTATGCTCTCTGGCTTTTGGCTTAGTCTTTGAAAGCTCCCAGGGGTCCAAGTTGTTTAACTCTGTTACAGGTCTTTCTGTGGAGTTCCTATCCCCTTTAGGGCCTTCAGTCCTTCCCCCAACTCTTCCATAAGAGCCCCCAACTTCCAACCAATGTTTGGCTGAATAAAACTTCTCAGAGGACAGTTATTCTAGGCTCTTGTCTCCAAGTATAACAGAGTATCAATAATAATGTCAGGGATTGGTGTTTGCACATGGGATGGGTCTCAAGAATGATATTGGTTGGCCTTTCCTTCAGTTTCTGCTCTATCTTCTTCCTTGCATTTCTTTTAGACAGTATAAATTTTGGATCAAAAGTTTTATAGGTGGTTTGGTGTCCTTATTCCTCCACTTGGGGCCATGCCTGACAACAGAAGGTGGCCTCTTCTGGTTCTATGTGCCTACTATAAGGCATCTCAGCTAAGATCACCCACATTGATTCCTGGGAGCCTCCCCATCCTAGGTCTCTGGAACTTCCTAGAGATACACCCCCCCGCAGTAGCAGATTTCCATTCATTCCCCTGTTTCTCTACATGCCTGCTCCTGCCCCCATTCCCCTCCCCATCCTCTCTCCAACTCAGTACTTTCCTTCCCTCTGCCTCTTCTGACTATTTTATTCCCCCTTCTCAGTGAGATTCAAGTGTCCTCACTTGGGCCTTCTAGTTCATCTTCTTGGGGTCTGTGGGGTGTATCATGGGTATCCTGTACTTGATGGCTAATATTCACATATCAGTGAGTACATAACATGCATGTTCTTTTGGTTCTGGGACATCTCACTCAGAATGATATTCTCACGTTCCATCCATTTGCCTGTAAAATTCATGATCTCCTTGTTTTTAACATCTGAATCATATTCCATTGTGTAAATGAACCACACTATCTGTAACTGTTCTTCAGTTGAGGGACATCTAGATTTTTCCAGTTTCTGACTACTATGAATAAAGCTGCTATGAACATAGTGGAGCATGTGTCCTTGTGGTATGATGGAGCATCTTTTGACTATATGCCCAGGAGCCATATAGCTGGGACTTCAGAGAGAACTATTTCCAGTTTTCTGAGAAACCACCAGATTGATTTCCAGAGTGGTTGTACAAGTTTGCAATCTCACCAGCAATGGAAGTGTGCCTCCCCCGATCTCCACATCCTCACCAGCATGTGCTGTCACTTGGGTTTTTTATCTTAGCCATTCTGATTGGTATAAGGTAGAATCTCTGGGTCGTTTTGATTTGCATTTTCCTGATGACTAAGGATGTTGAACATTTCTTTAAGTGCTTCTCTGCCTTTCTAGATTCCACTGTTGAGAAGTCTCTGTTTAGCTCTGTATCCTATTTTAATTGGATTGTTTGTTGGAGTCTAACTTCTTGATTAGATATTTTGGATATTAGTCCTCTGTCAGATTTAGAGTTAGTGAAGATTTTTTTTCCCAATCTGTAGTTTGCTGTTTTGTCCTAGTGACAGTGTCCTTTGCCTTACAGAAGCTTTTCAGTTTCATGATGTCCCATTTATCAATTTATCTTAGAGCCATTGGTGTTTTGTTCAGGAAATTATCTCCTGTACCAATACATTCAGGGCTATTTCCCACTTGCTCTTCTATGAGATTTAATATAACCAGTTTTATGTTGAGGTCCTTGATCCACTGGGACTGAGTTTTGTGTAAGGTGATAAGTATAGATCTATTGGCATTCTTCTACATGCAGACATCCATTTAGCCCAGCACTCTTTGTTGAAGATGCTTCTTTTAAAAAAATCCATTGTATGGTGTTGGCTTCTTTGTCAAAAATCAATGACTATAGGTATGTGAGTTTATTTCTGGGTCTTTGATTCAATTCCATTGATCACCCTGTCTGTTTCTGTACCAATACCATGTAGTTTCTATCACTATTGCTCTGCAGTACAGCTTGAGATCAGGGATGGTAATTCCTCCAGAAGTTCTTTTTTTGCTCAATAAAATTCTCACAAACCAAATCCAAGAACACATCAAAACGATCATTCACCATGATCAAGTAAGCTTCATCTCAGGGATGCAGAGATGGCTCTATATATGAAAATCTGTTAATATAATCCACTATATGAATAAACTGAAAGAAAAAAATCACATGATCATCTTATTAGATGCTAAAAAGCCTTCAACAAAATCCAATGCTACTTCATGTTAAAAGTCTTAGAGAGATCAGGGATTCAAGGCACATACGTAAACATAATAAAAGCAACATACAACAAGCCAATAGCCATCTAATTTAATGGAGAGAAACTTGAAGCAATCCCACTAAAATCAGGGACTAGACAAGGCTTCTCACTCTCTCCCTATCTATTCAATATAGTACTTGGAGTTCTAGCTAGAGCAATTAGACAACAAAAGGGATACAAATTGGAAAGGAAAAAATCAAAGTATCACTATTTGTGGATGATATGATAATATACATACATGACTCCCAAAATTCTACCATATAACTCCTATAGCTGATAAGCAACTTCAGCAAAATGTCTGGATACAAAATTAAAAAAAATCAATAGCCCTCCTTTATATAAATGATAAATGGGCTGAGAAAGAAATTATGGAAATGACACCCCTTAAAATAGCCACAAATAATATAAAACACCTTAGTGTATCTCTAACCAAGCAGGTGAAAGATCTGTATGACAAGAACTTTACGTCCCTGAAGAAAAAATTGAGGAAGGTATCAGAAGATTGAAAGATCTCCCATGCTCATAGACAGGTAGGATTAATATAGTTAAAATGGCCATATTACCAAAAGAAATCTATAGATTCAATGCAATTCCATCAAAATTTCATCACAATTTTTTTTACAGACATTGGAAGAGCAATTTTGAACTTCATATGGAAAGACTAACTTATAAACAGGAAAACAACTTTGAATATTCATACACAGATTAGTGGTACTCTTAACCTGGTCTCCCAACAAGCTGCTTTTTTGTAGCAGAAAGTGCTTATTGCAGAGACTTTTAATTGGTGTTAAGACTAAGTGGCTATTGTATTTAGCACTCAGTCTTAAATGGAGTGCCTGTATCATCTGGTCTAAGGCTTAGAGAAAAACACAGAAGAGGGAATAGAAAAAATATAGGAGCTTGAGAATGGGGAGGACCACTGTAAAATGTCTCCTTGATATTACATGGTGTTTAAACTTGTGAGTTCTTACCAGCTGTGGTTACCTGCACAAGACTTGGCTAAAATCAAATTATCAATGTTCCAGCATGAACAGGAGAAGGGCTCATCAAGCTCCACTCCGAGAGGATGGGTTTTGGAAATCGATTGCTTTTGGAGGATGGATAATTTTTTCTTTAGTTGTATAACTACTGGTTAGTTACCTGTCCTTCAGTGAATAGTTCCTAGCCAATGCTCATACAAACAATCCTAGCTAAACTCAGTTGGTCCCAAATAGAGAACTGAAAGCATTCAGCAGGGAACATGTCAGGAGAAAGGTTTCTGAAGGAGTGGGAAGGGATAAAGAGGAATAATAGGGGATCAAAATATGTCACACATGTGGAGTGGTTAGATATTAAAAAGTTGGAAAAAACAAACTTTCTAAAGCTTGGAAACAGTTTTTCTCCTAAAATTATATTTAAAAAAAAAAGAGAAACGTTTTTGCTCAACAATTATATTATGGTACAGTGCTTTGTCATGGAGTTGAATGTCCTGAAGTTTGCAGTTACAGTTTTCCTTTTTGTTCCCCTCAAAAGAGTCAGATTCCAAGCTGGGACCATGTGAGTTCTTAAAATTTCATGAGACATTTGCTTTCTGAGGTACAAGGAAATGCAATAGATAACTTGACCGTCCCTCAAAATAGAAGAAAGGGAAGTTACTGATGGCAGGATCCTGGGGGCAGAGAAATTTTGGTGATCAGGTCTTCAGGAACTATGCCAAGATTCTTAGAATTGATAAATCAGTATTAATGAAGGATCAAAAAAGGATGTTTGCTCCCAGAGTGGTGCATCTTACTACCACTGCACCCCTAGACAGCCACCCAAGAGTATTCTGTTCTGACCTTGCCCTTCTTCAGCAATTAGAGCTTTAAAGACAGTGAGTCAGTCTTGGGAGATGATAAATGGCTCCCTTCTTATTTGTGAGGCAGGAAGCATGCAGTTGCCTCATGATATTTTGCTAGGTTAAATGGAGAACAAGAAAGACAGCCTGGCTAAGCAGCAGAGGGTTAGGATCTATTAGAGGCTATTTTAGTGCAGATGAGGGCCCATAAAATGCACCAATGATGGAGAATTTGTCTTCCTCATCTCATCTCTGTGTGTGGAGGATATAGGGATTTTATATTCAAAATAAGAAATTTGTCACACAACTGTAGCCCTAATAATATATGAAACTCTTGGCATCACCAGAAAAAGTACAGCTTCTCAAGTTGCTTCACAGACTAGCTTCAAAAGCATAATGATGTATATTGATGAATATTCATAATGATGAATATTGTTGTATAGCTGCATTTTCAACAGTGGCAGAAGGAATCAGTGTTCATCAGTCAGGAGTGAAGAATGAGACTGTGGCACTCTCCTCAAGATGCTGGGTATTTATTATTTCATTTTGTTTTTATGTACATATTTAGTGTGTGTGGTGTATGCACACATTTATATCGGTATGTACATAAGTGTATGGTTTAGCTGCATATGCATATGTGTTCGCATAGATATGGAGGCTAGAGGCAGATGTTTAGCATCCTCCTTGATTGCTTTTCAACTTATTCTTTCAGACAAGATCTCTCCCTGAATCTGCAGTTTACAGATTCAGCTAGGCTGACTACCCAGCGAACTCCAGGATTTACTCCAGTCTTCTCCTCCTGGTTCTTTGATTACAAGTATGTGCTGCCATGCCCACCTTTTATGTGGATACTGGAAACCCAAACTCAGGTCCTCATGAGTACATGGAATGCATTTTAGTGACTGGGCAATCTCCTTAGCCCTGAATTCATGTTGTTTTTAAGGCTTTTACAAGATTCCACCAGAAATTTTTATTGGTTTAATACCTGTCACATTTCAATGTAGAGAAATCTAGAACTGGCACTTTATCTTGTATATTTTATCAAAATAGTTGATACTCATAGAGAAAGCCTCACAATCTAAGCTTAAATCAAATATATAACCTCGCAATTGCACTCTAAGGAATTGACAGTATTATGCAGCTACCACTATGTCAGTGTTGCTATTTGCCATATCAATAAGTGGAAATAACTCAAATGTCCAATGATGCATGCATGAATGTACTAAAAATACCTGTAGATGTATGTGATAGGACACTGTGATGAATGAAGTTCTGATACATGCTGAAACATGAATGAACTTTGAGGATACATAACTCAGTGAAGTATTCCAGGACAAATACTATATGACTAGGCTTTTGCAAGGTATTTATGGTAGCAAAATTCATAGTAAGAAGAAGTAGAATGGTAGAGACCAGCCTGAGCTACATGAGTGCCTCTCTCAATAAACAGACAAAGAAGAAATTAAAGGTCCTGGGTGGAAATGTTTTGGAAACCTATAGTGGTAACAGGTACACAACTGTGTAAATCGTTTACCGAGAAATTGTTAAAAATGACATATAGTTATGTACTGGTGACAGAAAAATCTGCTAAGAAACATACTGTTAGGTGATTTTGTCATTGAATGAACATCATGACCGCACCATCACAATATAATTTAAGTTTGTGGAACCACCTTGATGGATGAAGTCTGTCATTAATGGAAACATTGTTATGCATGACTATATATGTATATGTATATATATATATATATATATATATATATATATATATATATAAAACAATAATTTTCAAAAGTCAAACTTCTTATGGTTTCAAAAAGTCAAACCATGTGGTCCATGGTTTATCATGACTGTTCTGATTTTGTTGTTGTTTTGGTGTATGTGTAGGACTAGATGTGTATGCAGATGATTGCCTGTGTGTACAAGTGTAGGCAAGAGTGTAACCTGACATTTTACTACCTTGATGGTTCTTTTGTTCCCATCCTTTCCTTCCCTTTTACTTCTTCCCTTTCAACTCCCTAGCACTAGGTAGAAGGAAAAAACAGGATAGAGGGAAAGAGGGTAACGGTATATTTAGGGTACTTCCTACTGATTAGGGGAATTGAGTTTCTTGGAGCAAGTTTGATCTTTGCAGTCAGGATATCTAATTTCTTCTTTTTGTCTCTTTGCACACAACTACTTGACAAACCACAACCAACAGGACCAATAGCATCTAACCACCAACTGGCCAAGCAGTCAGCCCTCCTATTGGGGCTCTAGCATTTATGTATTTTCTGAAGGGTCTCCAGAATTTCAAGTGTCACATACCCACAGAAATGATCTGCAGCTGTCAAAACCATGCCCCTACTAAATCTCAAGGCAAATTATAATCAGCTGCTGTGGACAATCTGATGCAGCCCCATATCCCACACCTGGGATTAAAATGAAAAAAAAAATTCTTATAATATTTATGTGTTTTTAAAGAAAGCAAAATTTGTACACCAGATGTTGTCTTTGGGTGCCTTCCTTTATTGGTATCCATATATATCTGTTTACTAAGTATGTGCCTGGTACCTGTGGAGGCCAGAACATGGCATTCAATTCCTTGGAACTGGAGTTGCCATGTAGGTGCTGAGAATTTTACCTGGCTCCTCTAGAAGATAAGCCAGTGCTCATAAACACTTGAGTCATCCCTCTAGTCCTTCTTTACCTTCTTTTGTAAGACACGATCTCTCAGCAAATCTAGAGTTCACAGACTGGCTAGACTGGATACTCAATGAGCCCCAGGGATACTTCTTTCTCTGATTCCTCACTTATTGTGATTATAAGAGCATGCACCATGTCTGACTTTTTTCTTACATGGAGAATGGGAATGCCAACTCTGATTCTCAAGCTTGCACAGCAAAGACTACCCATCGATCCTTCTCTCCAGCTCTAAATATGCTTTATTACTAATACTATTATTATTGTTGTTGTTGTTGTTGTTATTACTATTATTATTATAGCATTACTGTATATGTAAGAAAGTTACAAATCACCATGCATGTAAGGCCAAATTAGAGTCCTTCATTTTTACCCAGCAACCAAGAGTAGACTAGTACCTCAGAAAGACTCTTGGTGCTGAAGCTTAGGTATACAGCATTTTTAAAGGTCAAAACCACAGTTAAATTAGTGTTAGATGAGTGTCAGAGTAACTTTACAGCATTTGTTTTGGCAGAACATAGTAGTTATTTCACCTACAACATGTCACTTAATTTTGATTGATACTTTTTGAGTTATTTTTTATTTATGTTTAGTTTGCATAGACATTACTATTTGGATTAGTACATCTGGACCATGGTCAGAGTCATGGCAACCACAAATGTGTTGCTAAGATGGATCTGGTAATTAAGGGATAGAGAGCTGAGAAGACACAAACTGGAGTTAGAACAAGATGGTGCTACCTTAGTCACTTTAATTCAATGCTTGTCTAATACAACTGAATTGTTGTAATATATTGCTGGTGTTGGGATGCTAAGGGGGCATAAGTATTGCAGGTGGAGTACCAGAGGACAGGAGGCAAAAGTCTTGCCTCCTTCATTGAATGAGTTGAGCACATCTCAAGCATCTACCTAGTCACACTGAAATTCCAAACTGTGGGCTGCCAACAGTTCCATGAGACCTACTAGATGCTCTTCATTCTATCCTAGGTGTCCCTGGCTACCTATATAAAGATGCACAGGAGCTTCACTATGCCCACTACTGATTCTTCTCTCTTTCAGACTCTTTACCAAGCCAACATGGAGTCTCCTGATGTCCTCCCCCTCTGTAAACTAGAACAGAAACCAGAGACCACAATGGCTAAGGAAGTAATATCTGAATGTCAAATACCTAGAGAATCAATGACATAGGAAGTGGGACCACAGATGGTATCAAATCCAAAGTGACACAAAAAGGCGTCTTCTACCTCCGGTTCCTTTATTAAAGAGCCACATGAACTGGGACACTAATGTCTTTTGTGTGGCTTTTACAGTTTCTCTGTGGTACAGAGACCTACCATACAGTGTTCCATGCTGGGCTGAGTCATGGCCTATCAGGACCCCATGGTTGCAATCCCAAGCATAGGCTTACCACAAGAGCTCAGTGACTTTTTACTGATCTTGGTTTTGGAAACTCTTCTTCCCTATATTCCATGAAGAAGTATGCATTGAATAGTTCTCTCTCTCTCTCTCTCTCTCTCTTTCTCCTCTCCCGCCTTTCATTTATTTTTATCATTTGACATATATATCTCCTTACTAATTAAGGGATAATATCCAAATTTACCACAATTTCTTTAACTTTTCTAAAATTATGACTTCTATACTCTCTGAATTTATTTATTGTGTATGTGTGTGCAAGAAAGAGAGTGGAGAGGGAGATTTTGAGAGAGAGAGAGAGAGAGAGAGAGAGAGAGAGAGAGAGAGAGTTAGTTGATTCTCTCCTTGTCAGGCTTTGTGGAAAGTGTACTTATCTTAGTTAGGGTTTTACTGCTGTGAAGAGACACCATGACCAAGGCAACTCCTGTAAGGACTTATATTTAATTGGGGCTGGCTTACAGGTTCAGAGGTTCAGTCCATTATCATCAAGGCAGGAACATGGCAACATCCAGGCAGACATGGTACAGGAGGAGCTAAGAATTCTACATCTTCATCTGAAGGCTGCTAGCAGAATCCTGACGTCCAGGCAGCTAGGATGAGGATATTAAAGCCTATGCCCACAGTGACACACCTACTGCAATAAGGCCACACCTACTCCAATAGGGTCACACTTTCTAAAGAAAGTTCCACTCCCTGGGCTGAGCATATACAAACCATCATATCTACTAAGGTACCTTTTAAAAATAATTTTTAAAATGATGTATTGATTTTATTTTATGTGAATAGTGTTTTTCTTTCATGTATGTATGTGGACCACATGTGTGCCTGGTTCCCAAGAGAGACATTGAATCTCCTAGAACTGGAGTTACAGTTGTGAGCCACCATGTGGGTGCTGAGAACCACAATTATGTCCTCTGCAAAAGCAACAAGTGCTCATAATCACGGATACATCTCTCTAGCTTCTTCAGCCACTAAGCTATCTTGTCAGCAAAGATTCATATTTTGAGGTTTCATCTATACTTTTCTCTTAAAATGCCCTCATTGTTAGTTGTATGGACCTAAGCAAACCTCTATTTGGAAATACAACTGTGTTTGCTCTATCTGGAGCTTCTTCATTAATGTATTAAGGGGCTTTATAGACCAGTTTTAGGGAGGGTAGGCGTGATGGTTGAGATATTGCATATGGAAGAGTTTCATTGTTGTATGTAATACAGAGCTTTAGTATCTTTTTGAATTTTGTCATATATTTTCATTAACATGTTGAACCATTTTTTTGTACATGTAGAATCTTGTCATACCAATAGCTTCTTATTTTATCTGACAATAATGTGCATTTTGGTGATATAAAACATGTTTTGGAATATGTATATATTCTGATATGGCTCAGTTATGCTAGTTAATATATATTATCTTACATATATTTTGAGTAAGAATATAAAACTTACTTTATTTTCAAGAACATATTTTTTTTGTTAATATAGTTATAGGTTGAATAATCTCTGACATTTGTTCCTTTCACCTAATGGAAAATTTATATTCTTTGACTAACACACTAACATCCTTTCAATCCCCACATCCCTAAAAATGACCGTTCTACAATATGTTTTATGAATTCTACAGTAGTGACAATCAGCTCGGTCACTATGATAAAATAAGCCAAGATCATCAATCTAAAGCAGTGGTTCTCAACCTGTGGGTCACAATCCCCTTGGCAAACTTGTATCTCCAAAAATTTATGACTCATAACAGTAGCAAAATCATAGTAATGAGGTAATAAAAATAATTTTATGATTGGAGGTCACCAAGTGTGAGGACTATATTAATGGGTCACTGTATTAAAGGAAGGTTGAGAACCACTGATCTAAACATTGATTGTTTTTTCTGACAATTTCTAAATGTTTGGTCTACAGCCAGTTGACCATATTGCTTTGAACCTATGGTGTATTAGAACATCATGATGGGGAATATGTGGTTGGGCAAATGTGGTTACCTCATGATGACCAGAAAGTGGAGAGTAAATGAGGAAATGGCCAGAGTTCCAATTTCCCCTCAAGGACAGCACTCCAATGACATAACTCCTACTAGGACTACCTCTTAATCTACTACATTCCCATAACATCATGCTTTTAGTTCCACTAAAAGGTACATGGGCCTTTGTGGGCGTTCAATATTGAAATTATAACAACAACCCACAGCTTCCTAGAGCCATTTACTAATTTGCTTTCTTTTGAGTCCTCTGAGTTTTATTTTTTTATTTTTTTCCTGGGTTAAATTTGACCAGATGGTTCAATGTCAGAGCAATGTTAGTTCACTGTGATATTTATAGTATTCTATAATTTTCATTAATTAAAATAAATTTGCATCAGGAAATTTTATGACCTCTTTGTGTCTCTTACTCTCAAGATCAAGAAAACAATCTATCATACAGTATGAATTTCCATGCCATGTCCCACCAGGGCACAGCAGTCATAAAATCCTGTGTGTCTCAGTTAGTAGAGATCACTATCAATACCTTAGTTGCCCCTGGGCTAACCACCCACTCTGCAAGTCATGTAATTTTCTTACTTTTCTTTGACTACCCTCTCTGGAATTCAAAATTTTCTTGATTGACTAGTATATGAGAAAAAGGGCAAAATTAAGAGGGGAAGTAGTGAAAACCATATCAGATGTGTGGTGGAGGGTGAGTAAGTCACTTTCTGAGATACAGTATTTAAGGGTAACTAGAAAAAGACATCAGGAATCTGTATATGCCATATCATCAGGCAGAGAATAAAAAGATCAAATCTGTATGCACAGGCTTACCTGGCAGCATGCCTATTTTGGTAAACAAGGTTTATCACATGGAAGGATTGGAGGGAGGTAAGAGACTTCCACCAGGCTAGTGGAAAGAAAGCTTCTGTTTATTAAAAAAGCTAGGACTTTCCCATTCATTTTAATTTTTGAAATATTATGTTGCAATGTTGTTTTTCTGGATGCATTGCTCTTTTGCCTTCTCTTAGACTTAAATACAGATGCTTTTTTTCTCCTAGTTATGATCTTGCATAGAGAAAACAGAAAGAGAGACGGAGACAGAGGGGATCAGGGAGGAAGGGGGTGAACAAACATTTTGAAAAGGAAAAAGAAAAGGAGTAGATTTTAGGGGTTGGAGGAAGAACTCAGTGGCTAAAGGAACTTACTGATCTTTCAGAGGATCTGAGTTCAGTTCCTAGAATCTATGTCAGGTGGTTTACAACCACCTTTAACTCCAGCTCCAGAGAACCCATGCCCTTTTCCAGGCTCTCCAGGCTCCTGCACTCACATGCAATCCCATACACACATATGATTAAAAATAAAATAAATATTTTTAAAATAGTTGCTATTGTATGATTTGTAAAATATGCACCATTCATTTGTCCAAAGATATACATTTTACAATGGGCTGTAGAATGTGTGTTAGGAAGAGTATAGCAATTTCCTTTGGAAGCCTCTTAGTGGTTCTCTCCCCTTGGATTGTGACCCCTTTGTTGGTCAAATGCCCCTTTCACTGTGTTCACCTAAGACCATAAGGAAACACAGATGTTTACACAGATGTTAACAGTAGCAAAATTACAGTTATGAAGTACAAACAGAATAATTTTATAGTTGGGAGTTACCACAACATCAGGAACTGTAATAAAAGGCCACAGCACTAGGAATGTTGACAACCATTACTGTAACTGCTTTCAAGTTGGTGGTAATATTGACAAGTTGAACATATTTCATGTGGTTTGAATATGTTTGGTCCAGGGAGTGGCACTATTAGTAGGTGTGATCTTGTTTGGGGTAGGTATAGCCTTGTTGGAGGAAGTATGTCACTGTGGAGATGGGCAATGAGACCCTCCTCCTTACCACTTGGGAGATAGTCTTCTCCTAGCAGCCTTCAGATTAAGATGTAGAACTTGATCACCTTCTCATCACTCGCCTAGAGGGACTGATTGAGGGTTGACCCAGACAAGCCAGAAAATAAACCTCTTGCTTTTGCATTGATCTGCATCTCGGTGTCTCACTCGGGAGCGTCTCAAAGTAAGTACCATTGACCAAGGGTGGGGTGTGTGTGTCTTACATTTGGGGGCTCATTTGGGATTCAAAGAGACCCCCAAGTGACCACTGATTAGGCTGATTGGAAGGAAAAAGACTGAACTTGGCAACAGCAACAGGTGCCTAAGTAAGTGTTTGTTTCTCTGTCATCTGCTTTCACTTTTGGCTCAAGATCATGGTGTCCGCTGGAAAGCCTCTGGTCTGGTGTGGTCAATTGTGGCAGGTAGATGTGCCTTAATGCTGTGAGTCTGGAGGATGCTTCAGGCCCCCTCCCCTGGAGGGAGTTGAGAGGACTCCACTCCTTTTGAAAATGGCAAGACACAGTATTGGCAGGAAGTAAATCTTGCTATAACCTGGTTTCTGTGCCTGTGGCAGGGGAGAACTGTCTGTGTGTTGATTGTCTTTCTCAGTGTTTGTTGGTGTTGGTTATCTAGTTCTGTGTTCTTGGACTTGGACTGACGACATTTTTGTACATTGGACAGACTGAATCTACCCTGTTAAACATCCTAGTTAACCACTGGAGGGGAGTTAGGGGAAGAGGAGTGAACTTGTCAATAAAAAAGGGCAAGTTAGTTACTCTCTGCTTCTCCAAATGGCTCACCTTAGGAGTAAGGTGGCCACCCATAGTTACCTTCAACTTGAAGGTGATCAAAGCAGTAGAGGAAAGAGTATTTAGGCCAGGATCCCTCGGGTACTCAGACTACGTGCCCTATATAGTTACCTGGAAGAATCTAATGGAGGACCTGCCCCCCCATGGATAAAAGCCTTTCTTTCCCCAAGACCAAGACCCACCTCATAGGTTCTGGCTGTCAGGAAAAAGGAAACCCAGGAGGAGAGATTTGGACCTGAGAAGAAGTCAATCCTCCAAGACCTTTCAACAGTGGACCTGTTGTTTCTAGACCACCTTCCTCCATATCCCCCTACCCTTGCCCCCATGGCCCCACCAGCACCAGCACTGGCTCCAGGATCATCAGCCCGTATGGGACCAGGCCGTTGTACCCTCTTTACTGGAGGGGGGAGTGGGAGGAGAGCCCCAACTTTCCAGTCCTGCCATGGGAACCTAAAGTCTGAGAGCCACCTCCTTTGATACCACAGTGGTTCTCCTGCTGAGGCATATGGGCCTCTAGATGATAAGGGAATCAGGGTATGCAATATTGGCCCTTCTTTTTAGCTGACTTGTACAACTGGAAGACAGAACCCTCCATTCCCTTTCAGATAACACCAAGAGGCTGATTAATCTCTTTGAGACTGTTTTATTTACTTATTAGCCCACTTGGGATGATATCTAACAACTCATGAGAGTGTTCTTCATGACTGACGAGTAAGAGAGGATAATGCAGGAAGCCAGAAAGATTGTCCCCTCAGACACAGGGGCCCCATTGATTGACCAGGCTGTTGTCGACAGTGGGTTTCCCCTGACTAGACCTGACTGGGACTTTAATATAGCAGAAGGTAAGGGGCACCTGAAGGTCTACTTCCAGGCTCCATTAGTTGATCTCAAGGGGGCTGCACGATGACCCACAAATCTGACCAAGGTATGTGAGGTTAAGCAGGAACCTAATGGCACCCACAGCCTTTCTAGAGCCACTCAGGGAGGCATTCCGTCAGTATACACCCTATGACCTCAGCAACGAGGATCACAACACTACTGTGACTATGGCTTTTATAGACCAGGCTAATAGAGATATTGGGAAAAAGCTTCAGAGGCTAGAGGGACTACAGGATAAGTCGTTGAGGGATTTAGTGCATGTTCCTGAGAAAGGCTACCATAACAGGGAGACAGAGGAGGAGAAGGAGCAGAGAAAGAGAAAGGAAGAAGCTGAAAGGGAGATGAAAAAAGAAAGGTAACAGGAAAGGAATTTACAGACAATCTTGGCTACAGTAGTCAGGGAAAGCAGAGAAGAGGGACTCCAACCAAAGAGAGACAGAAAATCCCTGAAAAGGACCAGTGCAAATATTGCAAGGAAAGGGGTCACTGGGCCCGAGAGTGCAGGGGGTGGGAAATCCCAGGCCTTGGGAAAAACACTCCCAAAACAGCAAAGGTGTTAGCCCTGGGTGAAGACAGTGATTAGGAGAGCCTCCCCAAACCCAGGGTAACTCTGAGAGTGGAGGGGAAACCAACTCAATTCTTGGTGGATACAGGGGCTCAACACTAGGTCCTAGTCTGGGATCAAGGCTAGACCAAGTTTCATTCTCCACCCACAGGAACATTCTTGAGTAAAATTTCTCAGAATGAGAATTACTGAGAGTTACCTGACCCTCTGGAAAGTCCAGATAGAGTTCAAATGCACGTCATGCTTGCTAGCCAATAGATTGAAAGGTCAATATGCTTAGCCAATAAGTTTGAACTGTACCCTTGCTGATGTAACCTGTTCCCCTAAAAAGTATAAAAACTGCTTGTAATAGCCATTTGGGGTTGCCTCCTCACCACTTGTCTTGAGGGACTGATTGAGGGTTGACCCTGACACCTTGGAAAATCAACCACTTGCTTTTGAAAAATAAAAGATGTAGAACTCTCAGCTCCTTCAACCCCATGCCTGCCTGGACACTGCCAAGCTCACAACTTGGTGATAATGGACTGAAACCCTAAAACTGTAAACCAGCTTCAATTAAATGTTGTCCTCTAAAAGAGTTGGCTGCATTGTGGTGTCTGTTTGCAGCAGTAAAACACAAACTGAAATATTTCACTCTATTGACATGGGTGAATTGTAGGGTATGCAGACTACACCATAATAAATTGGTTACACACAAAAAGGAGAAATAGAAAGAAACAAACTTAAGATGCACCTTAGATCACATTAACATCTTTTCTTAGATGGCTTAAAGCCATTTGAGTACATTCTAACTGCATTTAAAAAATTAAATAGCAGAGGAACTGGAGACAGAGCTCTGTAGTTGAAAGCAATGGCAGTTCTTCTGCAAGATCCAGGTTCAATTTGTTGCACTTACCCAGCAGTTAAGTTCTGTTCCAAGGGAGCTGACACCTTTTGGTCTCAGTGGACATTGTATGCACATGGTGCACAAAAATACATTCACACAAATACTCATACAATATAACAATTTTTCTAATTTCCAAAAACAATTAAATCACAAAGTCACAAGCTCCAGGTAGAATCTTTTCTGTCCACTCATGTACTAGTTCCTGGAGTTGGTTTCTGATCCAGGTCTAGGATTCACAAGAGAAGAGCAATAATAGTAGTTGCAGAATTCCCTGTGACCTCTTCCCAACAGTTATCTCACAAGCAACTGGAGATGGACTCTCAAAACATTTCATTTGGAAGGAACTTAATCTATGGATTTAGGTACCAATGAAGTGACCATAGGTCTGTGATACCCAGAGTCACATAGCTCTTGAAGATACACTTAAATGGAATTACATGGTGGTATGTGTCTTTTGTTTCTGTCTGCCCAGAGAATTCAAGGAGAACAATCTGTGAAATAGATATTGTTGAATTAGCCCCCTTCAACAGGACTATTCTGGCTCTCTCCTTTCATTAACTTATCTTTATCTTTGGCTAAAAATATATAACTTTATTCCTCCTAAATCAAGTCTACTTGAGCTGACCCATGCATTGTAGGTATCAAGCATTGGCCATATTCTTGATGAGTGTGTGTGTTTGTTAACATATCTCTGTACATGTATGCATGTGTGCAGTTGCTTACGTACATGTATATGTTTGTGTCTAGAAGCCAAAACAGCCACAACTGTGGTTATTTAGATACTATTCATTTTTTTAATAGGGACTCATTCACATGGAACTCACCAAGTAGGCCTAGGCTGGCTGGTCAAAGAGCCCTAGAAATCCATCTGCCCCTAAGATTTCATTCATGTACCACCACATCTAGCTTGTATATGGATTCTGGGAGAACAAAGTCAGGTGATGCTTGCTAGAAAGCAGTTTACTAAGCTATCTCCCCAGCCTGTTTGCTCTATTCTTGATATTGTTTAGTATCCTATAACTCCAAATCATGACATGGAAAACAGTGAATATAATGATTAGATGATTAATACAGTGGAGAATAGACTGAAAACGTCATAATATATTAATCATACTATTGTCAGAAGATGAATCAATATTATCTTCTATATTTTCTATCAAGAAATCAAAACCTGTATTCTCTCAAAAACACTTAAAATGTTTGAACCAACTTTTATTTTTTGACACCAGCTATGGAACCCAGAGTTTTGGGAATGTTAGATATCTATGCTTGCTTCACTGTTCCTGTGATATAAATCTGGGCTAAAGCTTCATACACATGGCCACTGGAAAAACTGATGGAAATATTGTTCAAGAGCTATTCCTTCTTCTTAGGCATGTCTAGTTGAAAACAACTAAGCACGCTGGGCAAGCAATCTACTGCTGAACTTCATTTAGAACACCAAACAATATTTATGGCAACCAAAAGATGAAAATAACCCAGATAGTCTTTAATGAGTCAATGGATATGAAAAATACTGCTGCTTCATTTAGCATTCAGCATTAGAAATAAGTTATTAATATATGCCACAACTCAAATGAATCATAGAGACATATTCCTGCATAAGAGAGAGGTAATTTCAAAGACTTGTATACTTTATGTATATTTGTACAACATTTATATCTTTGTTCTTACATTTGAAATATCAATTTTGACATTCTTCTGAACGTCCATGAAGAGAAATATTGCTTATTTATATTAAGTCTTGTCTACATATTTCTCCTCATGGTCTTCAGAAATATATATTACATATGCTTTTGACTGACTAGAATGATAATGAATGCCAATCTTTTCTTTATAATTATGAATGGTCAGTGTAATTTAGGAAGGGATACAGACATCAGCCTTGATATTTTTTTCTGGATAGCTTTACAGCCTTAATGTAATGTGACTTAATGTGACTGTCATCACTAAGGGACAGTTGTGAGTCACTTTCAAGGCAATATGTAAAGTCTTTATGGAAGTATAAACACTTGTCACATTTCAGATGGATTCAGTATGTTTGTTATGATTCTTTGCCTTGAGTTTTCATTCCCTCTAGGTGTAAAAATAGAAGATAAAATAGATTAAAAGAACATTGCACATACAAGTTCTAGGTAATTAGCATTAGACAGTGTTAGTTTTGATTTTTCAAAACCTACTTTAATAGGTGTTCTTAAATGCTTTAACCTCCCTTCTAGCCCACCACCCACCAGAGGTAGTAGAAAAGATAGGCTATTATGACATGGCAAAAGGAGACATGTTTAGAAATAGTTCTTTGGGGTAACTAATCTTCATTGTCATGATATCAGCAGTTCAGTCTACTAGGAAGCCACCAAACACAAATTAGCAACTGCAGTCCAGTCTACTTGGCAGATACCACATACTAATTAGCAGTAGCAGCTTCATCCAGAATAAACCCTGATGCTCTGTGAGATCAGCACAAGTCTGTGGAAGCAACAACAAGCCACTGGAATACCATGAGAAGTTATTTAGTGAGTTATTGTGAAGTCGTGACAAGTGAAGATAAGCAATGCATTGCAAAACAAACCAGTACATGTGCATTTTCAGGGAAGACTAGTGAAGCAGAACAAGGCAAACCAATGCTAGAGCTTTGTACCTCTATCTGTGGTCATATTTATGTTTTCTAAACATCACATGTCCTTTTACATGTCTACTTCAGCAAAACATCCTCTCACCTGTGTCTGCTTCAGCAAAACATTCTGTCACATTTCTGCTTTAGGGAAACATCCCTTTACCTGTCTGCCCCAGTAAAACATCATTATAATTTGAGTCTCCAGAGAAACCAGAACTTTCCACTTCAGACAGTTTATAGCTATAGTCATGAAACAGTAGGGAAGTCATATAACTGGAGTCACTATCTCCTATCACTGTCATCTTCGTGTGTATTCTCCCAGTTAATACAACTTCTTGTCTGTGAACACACTTCTTAGAGAAGACATGATAGGCTCGGAGAAGAATGTGAATGTGTATTAAACTCTCAGTAATTTACTCATGGGAAATGCCTATCTGAAAAGAAATGGGAAGGAAGAAGAGAGTAGCAGTTGGTTCTGACTATAATAAAATCTTGCCTGGAGGGAAAGAGAAAGAAGTTGGATAGACACCTTGGATGGGTCTAACATCCCAGACACCCACCAACTCTCAGGAGATTCACCCAAACCATTGTAGACTAAAAGGTCTGAAACAGAATTATATTAATTAAACAATCCAATAAGGATACCTGCAAAGCCATAAAAATTGTATTATTAACTGTTTACCTAAAAACCCTATAATACACATAATTCTGTATAAATATACATATACAGTTTTGACAAACATTTCTCATCTGAGCTGACAATGCTCTCTCCAAGATCCAAAGGCCACCTAGCAAAATCCCTAATCCCAGACATGAGAAGACTTCTTTTGAGTTGTTGGCTAAGGCTTTCCAAGAGACTCTTCAAACACATAGCCCACTGCTGCTATTCTTCCCTAAAGGTGGAAGGTAGAAGGTAAGTCTCTTTTTCTGAAGACACCATGCATTTCAGAAACAGGGCCCAGAGATCTCTGAGCTATAACTGAGCTGAGTGCTAGTTTCTGAGGACTAGCTTTTCATGCTACCAGAAAGCACACTGAAAGCTTTCAAAGGATGAAGGCAACTAATAGTTGTACTCAGCAAAGATGCCTATTAACTATATCAGCAATCAGCATGGCACGAGGACCCTAATGGTGCAGTAATGGCATGAATACCTTGGGAGTAACCAACAGACCGCTAATTATACTGAAGATCCACTCAACAAGATGAAAACCATACCTGATACTGGAAACTCAGTGCTAATCATGGAGTTTGAAGGAGAATCTATAACCATCACCACTTTAGCAAGCCATCATAATCCACAACAACAATCTAAACATTTGTTCTTATACCTACAGATAAGTGTAGTCTTTTCCCCTTAGCAATAAAAACATCTTTGCAATAGACAAAGGGCACTACAGAAACCCACAACCAATCAAAATACAGGGTTATGGAGCCCTGTACAAAAGGATACAACTACAAAATACTTCCACAGCTAAGGCTTAGGGAACACTGCAATAGAAGGGACAGAAAGAAGATAAAATCAGGGAGTTTACAATGAGATTGTTTCTCCTAGTCATGTCAGAAGCTACACCCAGAAAGTTGCACCAGCATGATTGTCCAAATATGAGCTGAGTAAGGACAACACCAATAGACATCCCAACATGGATAAGAAAAAGCCTATGAAACTTTAACCCTACACAAAAATCTATAGGCAACTAAGGAATGTTGAGAGTGGGAGAAATAGTATTCACCAGGGAAGAGCACACCAATTGGTTGTCCAATACCAAGTGATTAGCCATGAAAATGTGTATACGAATAACATTATACAGACTGAGCAGATTATATTTTGGAATAGTGTGTGTGTGTGTGTGTGTGTGTGTGTTAACAATTAATAAAAGACAAGGTTATGAATTTGAAAGAGAGCCAGGAAAGATATATAGTAGGGTTTGGAGGGAGGAAAGGGAGGAAGGAAGGGAGAAATGATGCAATTATATTATCTTCCCATTTTGTAAGAAAACAAAAGTAAACAAAGCCCAAAGCAAACCTATGACCCCCAAGAATGAGTCTCTCTTAGTGTTGCTATTTTGTTTCATAGCTCGTAAAAATAGCTCATGAGAAGGCTCATTGTGGTGCAGACTCAGGGATAAATTCTCAAGGTGAGGCAGTTGGTTTGTTATGATCTCTATAGTGGGAAGTTGGCTATGTGTCCCTTTATGCTGTTTTATCATGCTATAGTGCCTGGTTGAGAGAGAGAGAGAGAGAGAGAGAGAGAGAGAGAGAGAGAGAGAGAG
>JADRCH010007369.1:809900-837947 GCA_019843965.1 Rhynchomys soricoides
GAGAGAGAGAGAGAGAGAGAGAGAGAGAGAGAGAGAGAGAGAGAGAGAGAGAGAGAGAGAGAGAAAGAAAACAGAGCCACTGTGGGGCATTAAATAGTAATATAACATGACTAGATTTCAGCTTCTGAAGGAGATTCTGTAGCTCTGTTGGGAATGAATTGGAAGAAGAAGAGTCTGTAAGTCATGGATATCAATTAGAGGGGATATTTTTAATTATTCAATGAAGGAATGCAAAGGACTGCCCTTGTGTGTCTGACATGGATGATGAAGCAGCATACAGAAGGAGGCCGATGCAACAGCTCAGTCAGGAAAATGCTTGCTTCACAAGTATCAGGACTTGAGTTCCAGCCCCAGAAAAAGTCCACAAGTGCTCAACTCCACATAAAGAAACTGAGAAAAGCTGAGAGCAGAGGAGGTGGTCTTTCCCAGGAAAGAACACACCACTTGGTTACCCAGTATCAAATGGTCAGCCTTGCAATTTTATATACAAGTAACATTGCATGGACTGAGCAGGTTCTATTTAGGGATATTCATACATATACATATACACACATTCACATATATGCATGCAATAACAGTTAGTGAAATTGTTAGAGACCATGAATTTGAAAGAGGAGTAAGGGGTATATGAAGGGTTTGGAGAGAGAAAATGGAAGGGAGAAATATTGTAATTGTATTAATCTAAAAAAATTGTTAGTGAATGTGCAAGCTTGTCATCTTAGACCTGAGGAAGCAAAATCTGGTCAGTTACTGTGGCTTCTTGGTCAGCCAGCTTAACTCCAGGTCCTTCCTCAATATACAAGGTGGATGGCTCCTGAAGAATGACATTTGAAGTGGTCCTGTCACCTACACATACTACACACACACACACACACACACACACACACACACACACTCTATCACAGTATATATCCTATCAAACTTAAATGTCTTTTGATACTTTGATGTAGAGGAGTATTCAAAGAGTGAACAATGGTGACATTTCCTTCATAGGGAATGATGAGATAGAAAGATGGCATCAGGAATTCACTGAAGGAGAAGGGCAGAAGAAATGTGTTGCTAATTCCAGGGAGATGACATGGAATGAGTTCCTGATGAAGGCATTCAAAAACATATTAAAATGTAGATTGTTCAGAGAACATAAAGCTGAAAATTAAGTGCTGGGGGATAGATAGACAAATATTGGAATGGCTAGACACCATGTAAGACAGAATATAGAGATGATGATGATGAGGAGGAGGAGGAGGAAGAGGAGGAGGAGGTAGAGGAAGAAGAAGATTCTACAAGGTAGGGATTCCTAGAGGACTGTGACACTCACAATATTCCAGATGATAATCTGTTACATAAAGTTGCAATTTGGATTTGAATCAGAAGATAGTGGTTGTGGAAAAGTTGGATAATAATTTTTGCAGGCGTAGAGCTCAGTGAGTCATTCTTTGTATTTAGCAATGGGGGAGGTGGTCAGTGGTCTCCATGGATTACATTAAATACCAGTGGAACAGCTGTTACTGGTACTAAGGCTGGAATGTTTTTGTTCTTCTAAAATGTGTATTCTTTAACTTAATTCCCCAGGTGATGGTATTAGGAGGTGGAGCCTTGGAGATAAGCAGATAGCTTGCCTTGAGAGCATGTGGACCTCAGCTCAAATCCCAGAACCCATGTAGGAGAAGCATGGTGGTTTATCCCAACAGGAAGCAGAGAAAGGCTGATTCTTAGAGGTCATTGGATAGCAAGCTCTGTGTGGCAAAGTTCCAGGCTTTTACAGCGCATGTAAAAAAGAACATTTTGTTCAATTATTTTCTTTTACTCCAACAGTCTAGAAGTAAAGAAAGTCCTTGAACTCTGAGAAGCTTCTATTTCTCCTGACTGCCACTAATTGCTACCTTTAATGAGTGGAAACACACAAGGCAGAAAACTTTAAAATATGCTGTTTGTATCTGCTTAGCCTAGTAAACCCTGCAGTGGCAGAAGTGATGAGACTTGCTTGGCCAAAGCCCATTGATGGTTGTTTCTTTTTCCCAGATCATACCGGGGCCTTTGTGTGTCTGCTATGTTGCCATCATGAGCAAGCTCACTGCTTTCTTTGAGCACTGTAGTGCAGGGTTAATTTGGGTTGTCAAATGTATTTCTCCTGTGGCAGACCTGTAGGTGTTTCATCTTCCAGTGAGCATTGTGATCCAGGGGAGAGTTGGGAATACACACACTGTCAGCCTGGTTATATAGACCGTGAAAACAAAACCAGCAGGAAAGAAGAACAAATGTAAAAATTGAAATCAGTAGTGGTTTTCCAGGAGCTAATGGAAATCTCACTTTCAAAAACAAGATGCAAAAATATGAGATTTTTAATACATTTTGTTCCTTGACAATTTCATGCCTGTATATAACTCATTGATTGTGCTCCCTCAGCCTTCTCTTATTTCCATTTTACTCCTAACAGCCCCTCCTCCTCCTTACAAATCTCTTTCCCATATTCCTTCCTTTTGTATTGTGTCTCATGGAGATTAACTTGGGCTCTCTGTGTGACCTTGGGTTTGGAACTATCTATTACAGGTTGGTATGATCCTCATTGGGTATGCAACCAGATAGGCTTCCTCTTCCCCAAGAATCTTTTAGTTTCTCAGAGTTCAGCAGTCAGGTCTAGTGAGACTATTAGGCAGAGTGCATTGTGTGGGTCCAGTGCCAATACCTGCAGCGGCTAGGAGTTCATGATTGCCGTGGCCATGTTGTGGTTAGAAGATGCCATTTCTAAGCCTTTTGCAACCTCTGGCTCTTACATTCTTTTTGCTCCCTCTTTCTCAATGTTTCTTCAGTCTTAAGAGGCTGTATAAATAGGGTACATAAGCCTGAGACCTCTTCTATCCTTTTACTTTCAGCATCTTGTGTAGCCATGGCTCTCTACACTCACCTCCATCCACAGCTCATAGAGGCTTCTCTGAGTAAGCCTTTTCCTGTGGGTATAAATACAGATGTTTAGCATTCAGGGTTGGTCTGATCCAAAGCTTTCCCTGAGGACCTGATATATATAGAGAGAGCATAGTTTCTTCTCTAAAAGGAAAAATGTGCTTGGCGTAGCCGGGATTGGCCTGGGGCCAGGGTTTTGGGGGAACTTCAGCCTTGGATCTTGAGATCTTAACTCTTTTCATTCTAAAGGGGTATGGTTTTCAGTCCCAAGGCCACTATGTGCTGCTCTCTGACCTTCTTGAGATATCCTGTGTCCCTTTTGTGCAACATTGTTTGATTAGCTTCCCACTGACCTTATCTCTTGTGATGGCTTTTCACTGACACTGTCCCATTTCCCACTGCCCCCTGGAAATATAGAAGATACTGTACTTCTTAATAAGCTTGCTTGAGGTAAGCTCCCAAAATTTATGCAAAATCTCCTAATCCCAGATTTCCTATCTTTTCATCTCCTGGCCCTCTCACTTAGGACTCTGTCACTGAAGAATGACCTGCTGGTCCAGATCAATTGAGAAGGTAAAAATTCTCAGCTTTACAAAGGAGGTATTCTGTAACTAGGTGATGTCATTATCCATGATGTTCATGAAAACAATATTCGGGAAACACCGGGACAGAGGTTGGACCATTAGAGACACTGACTACCTCAACAAGGAAACTTCTAAAATCATCATTGTCAACTGTAGAGCTAGTCCTGGGCAGGTGGATGGGGAGTCACATCAACCACAAAAATGTTAGTTTAGTTTTTTCTATATTTACTTCCAAACTATTTACTTTTAACTTTTGTTTTGTTTTGACCAGTAAGCAGTTAAACATTTTTATCCCATCATATCCCATTTAGTCCTAACACACACACACACACACACACACACACACACACACACAAACACACACGATGGGCCTGTGGTTGTGGCTCAGCAGAGGGCTTGCTTATGCTAATGTGCAATGTCCTGGGTTCTATTTCCAGCACTTCATAAACCAGGTGTGGAGGCATACACCTGAAATCTCATTACGTGGAGTTAGGTTTCAGAAAGAGACAGATGGCTCTCTGAGGTGCCTATTAGCATATCAAAGCAGACAGTGTCCAGCTCCCTCAGTGCCACTCAGCACTCTTGGCTCCTCTCAGCACTTCTCATCCTACCTCTCCCCTAAACCTCTCACCTCCAGGAGCTGGGCCTCTGTTTCCCTTCCCCCAGCTACATCACTATATAATTCAGCCAGTGTCTTGGCTGTTAGGGCTAGCCAAAATTGTTGGATTATATAGAGTAGAGCAGGCGGAGAGTTTAGGGTAGGGAGCAGGTGTGTCAGCTATACCCTGTAACTGAGGGATTCTGGGAGACCCTGATGGCTAGGTCCACTTTGATATTTTAAGTAGATACCTCAGCTGTTTGTCTCTGGGTTTGTGTCCCGCGCTACGGTCTCGCCAGCAAGAACGACGCGGCACACATAGGATCCTTCTGCAGTAAAGCTTCAATGCATCTTGAGAGGGAGAGCATAAGCTTGCCACGAATGGAGACTCAGAACAATTGAATACCCGCCCTTTATATGGGTCACAGCGCTTGCCTGGGACATGGAGCTTCCCCATTGGCTCCCGCACACCAGGCCAGATGCCGCCACGAGAGAGGCTGAGACTCTGAGGTGGAAAATTACCAGGTGCATGCGCACTAGCCTGTTTACAACTTGTCCTCGGCCGAATGTAGGCGCCATCTTGTAATGGCGGATGTGGGTGCTCAGGCGGCTCCCAACAGGTTTGAAAGTTAACTTTACCCTTGGGGTTTTGGGGGAGAGGTGTTCTTGGTCTGTTGCTCCTCTCCTGTTTTCCCTTCTCCTCCCTCCTCTCATAGTCTTTATAGCCTGCACACTGTGTTCAGCCTGGCCCCTTCTCTCTGCCTGCTTTCCCCTTATATCTACAATAAAATCTTCTCCATACTTTTATTCACTTGGGCAGTAAATACAGGAGGATGAGAAGCTCAAGATCAACCTCAGCTACATAAAGAATTTGAGGCCAGCCTAGACTCTGTGAGACCCTGTCTTTTAAAAGGTGTGACAAATACAATGTGCAAACAAAAGGGTGTACTTGGTTTTTTTTTTTTTTAAAGCCACCAGTGTTTGAGAGGTTGATAATGCTTAGTGGACTATAAATCACTTATCTTGGAATTTCCAATTTGCCATGCAGTAAGAAGAAGATCTATTTTTGGGCATATAAGACTTCCAATCCTGCCAAAGAGGATATCAAGATGTATTTCTTAGAGACAACCTGCTTTTGAAGGGCAGGATCATAATCAGAATGCAATGGCATTGTAATTCACCACTGCTTGAGGCTAAAGAGTTTGGATAAACTTAGAATCACAAAGAAGAGTCATTCTGTGCAATGTAATAGACATGCATAATTAGGACTTGGATACAAATGATAAATACATAGCTAAATGAAAAGGTGACATTGACTTTAGTAGGACCAGGAAAGAGTCCTGGGATTTGAAGTATAGGAGAAGCCTACTTGGAGGAGGAGGCTTTAGAATCAGGAGTTAGAGGAGGAGTCAACTCTAGAAAGTGAATTTTAGGCACAGAAACAGCATCTAGATCTCTTCACTGAGATGGCATTCAAAGTGAAAATTCAGGGACAAAAAAACCTTTAGGGAACACCCGAAATGTGAACCATTATGTAATGGAGGACCTTCAACAAAACAAGAATGCTCATGTGTGATTGTGTTATGCAACTTCCCAGCCTGGTAGGAATCTTGAATTTCTTTCAGACACTGGCTGAAAAACCCCATTGTGGATTGTCCACCTATACATGATTATAAAAGGCCAGCATGACTCATGTGAACACACAGGACAGCACACTGACAGTGAATTAGGTAGTATTGGTAATAATGTGAGAACAGCAGTGGATCATATTCAATATCCACGGCTGTAAAACTCATTCACTGGATATTTTAACACAACACTTAGCTGGCTTGGACTTGCTTTTCTTTTGCTGATGAAGACATGGAGTCTTGGGAAATTAATTGTGTCAGCATAATTCAGCCTTCACAAGCATCTTAAGCTAGACACCATAGTTAATATTTATGGAGGAACACAAGAAGATCATGAATTTAATTTGTTTGTTGCTATTATTTTGTTTTGGGCTTTGTTAGAAATAAGTTTGGGGTCACAAAGAAAAAGACCACCACTCCAACTGAAGTATCTGGACAAGGCAAACTGTTCTTGATCAAGAGGGTAGTCTCAGAAGAGTGAACAGAGACTGAAGTGGATTTGGTTTATCTGTTTGTTCATTTATTTATTTTTGTCTAACTCAGGTGGTGACTGCATCTTTTCCACATTGGCTGGGGTCTGATTTCACAGTTTTAATTCAGTTAGTTAGTCTGAAAAGGATTGGTGTACAGGCTATGAAGTAAAGGCAAATTCTTGAAATAAGGCAGTGGGTCTTTGTGTAAACAAAGGTTTTACTGATGAGGGTGGGGTGTTAAACATTTGCATAAAAGTCTTACAAGGTTGAGAAATAAAAGATTGCATTCCTTATCCTAAACTCAAACTTTATAGTATTTGATAGGAAAGGAAAAGAAAAGAAAAGAAAAAAATGTCATGTTTGCTATTTTTTACAGTTTCCAGATAATCACAAAATAAATAGATGAGGTCAGAATTCTCTGGACTTGTGGTCCTTAGATGAACACAGAAAGGCTTATCCTTCAGACAGAAGTCATGGGTTAAACCTCAGGAAAAAGCACAGATGTGGGTCACTTATCCAGAGGATTCACAGACATCAGGATGTGAAATCAGAATCTCTCAGGAGGGCAAGATGACTCAGTTGGTAAACAGCTTGCATCTAATCATGAGGACATGAGGTCCCCAACACTCACATAAAAATGCCAGCTGCAGCATGTGTGCCTGTAATACCAGTACAAGAGAAGTGTAAACAGGAGGTTCTATAGGTCTTGCTGGTCAGCTTGTTTAGCCACATTAGTAAGCTTCAAGCTCACTGAGAAACACTGTTAAGAAAATAAGATGAAACGTAATTGATGAAGACATCTGGTACCAATCCCTGATGTCTGCACACATGTGTACATGTACTTGAATGCACACATATGCACATACACAAACATATATATGCACAATCATGTGCTCATGCACTCAAACACAGAGAATGAGAATGAGAGAGAGAGAGAGAGAGAGAGAGAGAGAGACTGCTCTTTGGAGAGTTCCCCCATGGGCTTAAATCTCATACCATTGTGGATCCTGGATATTCTTCTCCCAGTTAATGTAACAGGAGTGTAGGAGTGTGAGTGCTATGGGATGAATTTAGGATACTTTCCCAAATCCCATTAATAAATGCTTGGTTCCTAGACTAGTGCTGTTGGGAACATGGTGGGGCTTTAATAGGTGGGACATGATGGAAGAAAGTTAGGTTATTGGGGGAATACTAATGAAGAGGGTTGTGGCACTCTGACCCCTTCTTTCTTTTACTTGCTGGTCATGAGGTGAGTGGTTTTACTCTTCCATGCCACCCTATGTGGCACCTGAGGTACACAGAGCAATGAGGTCTCCTGATCATGAACTAGAAGGTGTAAAAGCATGAGCCAAAATAACAAGCCATTTTTGTACATTAATTGCCTCAGGTGTTTTGTTATAGTGATGGAAAGCTGGCTGATGTGCAGACGACCCTCAGTGCTTCTTAAAGAAGGCAGTTCATTTTCTGTGCTGGAGAAGAGATTCTAAAATGTACTTTCTGTTCTTCAGGTTATAGGCTGTCTGTCTTTATTATTTTTATTGTAAGGCTGGCCACTAGCCTAAGGCTTGATGGATCATCCTCTCTGTCTTTATTATTATTATTATGAGGCTGGCCACTAGCCTAAGGCTTGATGCATGGTGTACAAACAATAACTGAGGTACACCCCAGCCCAAGTTAAAACATTTTATTCTTCATTTGTTCAAATATATTTTCCCAAGTGTCTAGACAGAGATTGTCCCCTACTTCTCTCTGGCTTTGTCAAAGCCAGCTCTTATCTATCATTGATGTCCTATAATGGACACAGAATGTGTTTCTCCTTGAAGGTCATGCCAGCATATACCCCTCCTTGGATCAGAACTTCCAGATAGAGATTTACCTTACAAAATACCTTTTTTTTTTGGTATTATATCTTAATATTTTTGACTCATGAGCATCTATGCAAATTACTTCAAGTCTATGATAGTGAGGTAATGGCAAAGGTTAGATTTGCTAAAGACATGAGTGAGGAAAGTGGGAAAAGGCTGAGCATCTTTCTCCAGAGCCCTGGGTTCTGTTTTCTTGAGCTTAGCTAAGTTAAGATGGGAATAAAATTTGTATTTACTGCAGCACATTTTTAAACAATTTTCTCCTTTCTTTCTTCACTCCCTCACTCCCTCCCTTTCTCTATCCCTTTCTTCCTCCTTCCCTTCCTCCCTCTCTCTTTCTATCTTTTCCTCCCTCCCTTCCTCTTTCACTCCTCTCTTTCTTTTGAAACAGGATCATTCTAAGCAAGCCTGGCTCCCTGCTTGTAAACATGTTCAGTTTTCAAAAGGCCTGAGCCTCCCACTTGCTGGGGTTATAGGTACACACTACCCCCTCTTCCTTGGAAGCCAAACCCTGTAGTTCTTACCTTGAGGGAGCAGCAAACTACATTGTCAGAAAATGGTAATTAATGAGGCACTAAAGCTTTCAGTCTTTTCTTATTAGGAACCTGTTCTTCCTTCTCCACTAACATTTTTATTTTTGATGTTTCTCTCTTTAAATTTAAAATTTACAAGAAGACATGGAAAGCTTATCCTTACCCCTACCATCACCTCTCAGGAATTATAAGTCTTGTATTGATTTCAATATAAATTCACAGATGTGACTCATGTGACAAATCGCTGAGAGGTTAGTACAGAAAACTATCAATTAGAGATTATTTTGAGACACTGTTGATTGGGACATTCAAATGTTTCTAATGTAATCCCTTTGTGCCTCTCTTCCAACCTGTCTGAAAAATTAAATAACATTGACACGCTTGTCTGCCTGGAATTGATTTCTGCTGTCTCTGTTTTTTATTCTGCACATCTTTTCAGGGATTGGTTCCACAAGGCCTGCTCCTTATTACAGCCTTCCTCCCTGACGCTTGTTTGTTGTTTGTGTGTGCAGACTAGAAGGAGCTGGGCAGCTCATTCTGGTTATTGTCTAATGACCTGGAGATGCAGCCCATGCTCGAGCAGGATACTTCATGCTGGAGGATCTGGGTCTCACAGGGTACAACAGTGAGGGAGGGTGAGCAGTGGGGATAACACTAATCACATCAAGCCTTTCCCAGTGAACATCAGACTGCCAACCCTTCCCTAAACCCGACTGATTCCCTTAATTGAAGTGTGCCTGAGGAAAGTTTCCACAGGGCACTCTTAGGTTTGTTTTTCCTCTAATCATGCATTCAGATTCTCAATAGGAGGAAGCATGCTTTGTCCCAACATAGGTAAAATTCATAATTCAATCTAGAATCAAAATGGCTGAGACTTTGTGGTGTGTGTGTGTGTGTACATGGTGTGCAGTTGTAATTATCTATGTACTAGGATATGGAAGATAGTGATTGACATCAGATGGTTTTCTTGATAACTCTTCCTTATTTCTTGAGATAGGGTCTCTCATTGGACCCAGAGCTCACCATTTTTGTGGGGATTGGCTGTTTAATGAGCCTCCAGGATCTGCCAATCTATCATACTTACGTGTGGGGCCCAACTTTTTATGTGGATGCAGTGATCGCACACAGATACTAGTGCATGCAGGGCAAGCACATTACTGCTTGTGTAATTTTCTCAACCCTTAGACTTAAAAAAGAATCTGACTTTTTGCCACATCTTGCAGAAATATAGAAGAGAAAAGCCAGAATTTAAATTAGGCCTTCATGATCTTACCCAGAATCATGTAGTCCCTCCCACTTAGTGAGACAAACCAGTCTTATTGTTGCTTTTTGTACAATAAAGTATTTTATATCTTTACACACTTATATACACATGTACACACATCATATACATGCACACATGTATCATATATATGTGTACATATGCACATATGCTCTCAAAGCGATTTTCTGTGAATCACATGTCTATGGTAAAACATACTACAGAACTATCAAGTCTCAAAGGTACAATTTGCCCTTAGGTAATAAGTGCCCAGGTAAGACTATGCAGAATGAAGAGAAGCCAGTATACTTAACTGTTCAAAATATATTTAGTGGGGACTAATGATGGGCTAAGACTGGTCCATACTCAGCTGATTTTTACATTTGTGAGATAGGTGGGAATTCTAGTCAGCCTACAAAGCTAGATTTCCATATGAAAGGCAATGGTAACAAATGATACATTTTAAGTGAGCAACCTATAGAATAAACTTATAAAAGACAAATTCCAACATATTCTCAATTTAATGATAAGGGCTACAGGATGCAGGTGGGTGGTGCGGGGTGGAAGAGCAGATGTGATCCACCTTCTTGAATATTGGTTGATATGGTGGCTTACAACACCAGCATCTGGTACCTTACCTCCCTTTTCCTCAACATTTTTGGTTCCTGTTTTCTATAGCCGGTGTAGTCTCACTGCATCTTTATGCCCCTTAAGGGGCTAGAGTTTCTGTGAAACTAGTTGAAAGTAAGGCTGTTTCCTTCTCCATCTTTGCCTTCCCATCTTGCTGTTTGACTCTGCTTTACACACCACTATAGTGCTATGTACATGTTTTGATACTGCCAATGGGACACCTATACTGAGCCATATAAACCTCTTTACCTATGAAGTCCACAGCCTTGGGTATTTTGTTAAAGTAACAGAAAATGCAATAATACATTTGGGTAAGGATAGCATTTAATTTGCATTTTCAGGTGGTCATAGTGAAAGCATGGCCTTAGGTCTATGGATAGTATCCAATGCACACAACTGAAGATTGTAGTGTACGTTAGTTGTGCTCATGATGAAGGGATTTGGTAGGCACTGAGTATATTTTATGTAAACACAGTTTCTATATCTAGGTATTATGGGGGATAATCAAAAATTCTCTCTTTTATAGAATCCCAGAGTGTGACATTTTTGGATAATTAATTAAATTATAACAAATCCATAGTGTAGTAAAACAGACTTTTAATTTTAAGTCAGTATTCCTGAAGTTCTGAGATTAGTCAGACACAGAGACAGACAAAGGAAATGGAGGTATATGTATGATGGAAGAGACTAGAATGTTGATGGTACATAGGGAAGACAAAAGTGGCAAGGGCTTTTGTTAGTTCCTAGAGTCTAAATGAGAAGCTTGGCACAGATTCTTCATGCCCCCCCCCACCCCCACCCCCACCACCAATGCCAGCAGCTGGGTCTAGACTGAACCATTAGAACTATGAAAGATGAATATTTGTGGGTATCCACTTCATGGCAGTTGGTTGAGTGTCTCTGGAGAACTAACACAGTCATCAGAACGGAGCAGGAGAGGTTGACTATAGCTGCCATTTACTGAGAAGGGATAGTCAGTGAGGGTTAGGGCCATGGTTTCCTTCTTATTTTAAAATTATCACTATTGACTTCTATATCACCACTTTTCTGGTTTAGAGTCCATATGCCATTTGCCTTAGATATTTCTTTTACATTTGTTCTCCCATCAAACAAACTCTTTAGGAACACAGTCATCCCTTGTTATCCTTGGAAATTTTGTTCTAGGATTTCCCTCTCACTGTGAATACTCATGGTCCACAGATGCTTATGCTCATTTCATAAATTGATGTCATATTCACAGCCCACAAAGTGCTCCTGTATATGTTAGCTCATGTCTAAGTGACTTGGAAATCCTAATACATCATGCTGCATCAAAATAGTTGCTATACTGTAGCATTTAGGGAATGTTACACAAAAAATCATTTGTATAGGCTCAACATGTGCACAATTGAAAAAGTATATTCTATCACCTATTGATGTGATATTTGGAAATGGGACACACCAAGCCTTATTGTATTCCAATTTTGGGATCCCCCATTTAATGCGAGTCTGTATATGTGAGCTGTAGGATTCTAGAATCCCATTTCAGAATATTTATATTCACTCTTCAGAGTTCTGAATAGTTCCACACTCTCTTTTCCCCATTATCTTTCAAAGCTTTGTTGTTTGTTTCTCATATCTTTCCTTGCCATTACATAATGTGAAGCAGACCACCCACAGAGTTCTAAGGGAGTACATACAAACATATTGGAAATGTGCAGCTTCCTGCTATAACACTCTTGGTATTAGGATCTTGTCTTATTCTTAACTTCTAATGGAATAACTACATCTACCTACTCATTCCCCTTTATCTAAAGGACTAACCCTGACCTATAAATGCTGTTTTCTTGCTTTCTGTCATTTTGGGCAGAACGGCTTTCTCTAACTTTCACATTTTCTGCCACCCTTGTCTACTAATTCTTTGGAATATGGTCACATCTGTTTCTGTGTTTAAAAACAATTCAGTGAAAATCTATCCATTGATGTCAGGTCATCTGCCATTTCCCACCTAATCTGTCTTCTTACTTATTCAGAACTTGTTCTAGTATTACTTAGACATCTAGGTGTGGCACAGAGACATAGCAATAGTAACAAGAAGAGCAAATTGTGTAATTACACAAAGAATGGAGGACATTCATTTTGATGATCACCTAGCAGAGCGAAAGTTTGCAGGCTCTTGGGATCAAGGAGGATGTGCAGTACTTAGGTGACCATTTGAGGCCCATGATGTAACCATGCCAACACACAGCAAATAAAATCACAGCAAACAACAGAATCTACCTTAGAAATGAATACACATAGAAATAATAATGGCTTTCAAGGACTCTGAGGTGATTCATGCTAATATTTCTCTAATATATAGCTTTCTCCAGTGCTTTTATTCAATTTGCAAAAATATTTTAGCATTACTTTTATATTTCCCTTATTTTATTTGTCTAATGTTTAAAGAAAAAAATCTACTCTGTGATATTTTTTATGAGCACATGTTTAAGCTAGACAAGGACTTATAAATCACTGAGTGTTTTATTTTTGCTAGTTCAGGTAATTTTCATTGATTAGAGTCCATCTTCCAGAATTATCTCTAAAAATGCTTCTGGGTATTATTTAAGGGCAGGCATATATGGGAACAAATTTCTTTTGACTTTGTACTTGAATAAAGCCCTGATTACTAAGTCAAGGTTTAAAGTGTCATTTTTACTCCAAATTTCAGTGTTTATCCCTTGTCCTTGTCCTTAAAAATTAAATATTTTAGTGGAAATATCTGCAATGAGCCCACTATTTATTTCTAGTACAACAGCAAATCGATTTGTTTGGATGCTAGTAAAAACTTTTGATTATCTGTTTATTATGGCTTTATATTTTTAGGCAGAGTCTATTGAAGCCCAGAATTGCCTCAAAACTCATTATGTAGTTGAGGATAAACTTGACTTCTTTATTCTCTAGCTTCTACTTTCTAAGTAAGATTATATGTGTATGTTACATGTGTGAGTTACCATGCTTAACTGATACTTCTTATTCTTGTAATTTAGATACATTGCTAGCCCTTCTTCCTTACTTTTACCTATACTATGATATCTTTTTATTTTGATGTGGGAACTCATGTTTTCTTTCTTTGTCTTCCATTTACCAATTTTCAATGGAAATTACATCTGCATTATTCTTACTGCTGTCCTAGACAGAGGGACTATCTATAGCATCTATGTTAATATTCTTTATTTTTAGCTGTCATTTGCTCATCAGTTCTTCTTTTTTATTTGTTGTTCCTTGCTCTTCATCATAAGAGACCCCCAGTTTTGCCTGTACCACAAACATTTGTCAGTGTCAAGTTCTCAGAAAAACAGCAAAGTTTTAATTCATTGAGAGTTCTAACCCCTTCCCTTGAGGCTCTATTATGTTATAGACTTCCTTCGTTCTTCTCCATTGTCTTCTTTGCATCCGTGCCACTCTGCCATTCATCATATCATATTTAACTCCAAATCTTGTGGCAAATTGTGTTTATATAAATAATGACTTCATTGTGATGTAGAAAGGCCTTTTATAACAAAGTGTGTTTTGGAATGTTTTTTCAAGAAATTTGGGTGCAAAATTAGAACAGGTGGAACAGATAGAAAAGCTGATTTATATAGAAAGATGAAAGAGAAGCCTTGAGATCAGGTCTGTCTAAGGTGCTATCAGACCACTTTCATAAAATGTAAATGTCTAGCGTACAGTGCAGGTGCATAGAGATAGTATTTGAAGACACAGAGGCTAATGCATTTCATGCTGAATGGAATAGCATTTCACATTAGTCAGAACTGAAGCCTTCCTAAGAACAGTGTACACTGTGATGTGAAAATGTGTATAAGAATAAACCTATTCCATCATAACTGGCCACACAGAGTTCAGATCACAGAGACATTCTTAAGATAGCACAGAGAAACAGGGATTAACTACAAGGGGCTGGAAATGATAGCTGGATTTATATGTATCTTGGATACATAGGTGGGAAGCAAAGCAACTGCTACCTTAATATCCAGACATAAAATAAAGACAGTTTTTTTCCAGGCACAGATAATCCATACATCCATAGGAGTGACACTGAAAAGGCTATTCAAATACAATCTTCATCAAGAATATAAGGTAGAAAACAGGAGGAAGGGCTTGCTTAAGAAGCATGCTTATGATCCAAGCATTCAGGACACTGAGGCTACATTGGGAGTCTTGTCACTCAGAAAAAAATATGAAACACAAGCTGTTGAAATAATGCCACTTAATTTAGCCAAATGCTGAGATGATAAATAGCATTTTTACATTAAAATTTAAAACCCTGGCAAGAAAAAGAAGACATAAATGTCATATTTTGAGGAGAAATACAGTTATAAAATGACTTCAGATTTCATTAGACAAATTAATATTCAGTGTATATAAAGACTAAAGTAGCAAGCATAATTATAGAGATATGATAAATAGCCAAATCTGAGGCAATATAAAAAGAAACTAAAAATAAATTTTAAAAATTTATGCTAGTCACTTTTCTGGTTGATGTGACAAAACACCTAAAAAACAATGTAAGTGTCTTTCCATCATAGTTGAAGAAGGCATGGTTGCAGGGTCCTGAGGCAGCTGAAGTCAGAAATCAGATAGAGATGAATGCTGGTGCTCAGCTTCCTTTCTCCTTTTTATGCAGTTTACCACAGCAGCCCATGGAATGATGCCACTCACATTTGGGGAGGGTCTTCTTACCTCAATTAATCTAGAAAAGTTGTCCTCAACTTTCCTAATGCTTTGTACATTTAATAAATTTCCTCATGTCGTACTGATCCCCCCACCATTAAATTATTTTCATTGCTACTTCATAACTGCTACTGTTATGAATCATAATGTAAATATCTGATAAGCAAGATATCTGATATGCAAAAAGGGTCATGACCCACAGGTTGAGAACCACTGAACTAGACAATTTCTCATAGACAAATCTAAATGTTTCTCTCCGAGGTGTTTAGATCCTGTCAAATTGACAATAATTATTAACTAAGAGAAAAGAAAAATAAAAGCAAACCAGGGAAATCTTTTGTAACAGGATAGCCTCCACAAAACACTAGAAATGAAGCCTGATATGGCAGTTATTACATTATCATAGGTAAGCAATATTTGTCTTATAAGTGTAGCAAATGATACAGCTAAAAGACAGTAAGAGAAATACCAATTAAATACAAGTCAATAATACTAACTCTCCATCATTCAGTCCAGCATCTCCATCCACAATTTAGTTTAGTAAAATCATGTGGTAACTATTTGAAGCCTACCAAAGGACAGATCTACCAGGATGATACCACAAAATGAAATACTGTACACCTTAGACCCCAGAAAGGAAAATTGACATGACTGTCAATAGACTTGTGCACAGTTGTCATCATTTTAGGATTTTAATGCTTTTTCTTTCCAGTAAATGACAGATTAAAATAACCAAGCACAAGAAAATAGATAAAAAATTTGGGCAATGGTGCTCCGAAGCCTGATGATACATTTTAAACTCTTAGCCCATATTTCATAAAGAGAAGAACATTAGAAATCAACAAAAAATGTTAATTGAAGCTCCATATTTTTGGGAATTTAAAACCAGGCAAGAATAACTCATTCACTCTAGGAGAAATAACAGTAGCAATTAAGAAATGCTTAGTGCAGAAACAACACTAATGATATGCTAAATCAATAGTCCACTACCAGGATCTGGGGGTCCAGGATTCAGATCGATAACTTTTACCATGCATCCATCTATTCTTTAATAAATCAAGGCCATATCCATTTGGACAGCATTACTACAGAAGGTTGGCTAGAAGCATTTTTACTTGACGGCAGCTATTTGATATTATTGATTCAAACTAACATTCTCATTTTGTCAATGAAAGTATGAATCACTGCTACTTGTCTAGCTTAAAGGGGATACTGTGTTGATAATTTCCAGAATGTAGGAGTCACCAAAGTGTATAAGATCATCTGGAAGCTACTATAACCAGCTCCAGGGGTAGAGAAACCTGTCCCTTCCAGCACACAGTAATAAGAGAGAATGAGTTCATCATCTTGGAGATTTTGAGCTGATCTCTGCACAGGCCAATTCTAATGGAGAAGCATGAAGACCTGAATTCAGACCCCCTATTCCCCCTTGTAAAAAGTCAACTTTGGCAGCACACACCAGGAATCCCAGCACTGGTGGAATAGAGACAGGAGGAACCCTGGACCTTGCTGGCCAGGAAGGTTAGTCAAATCAGTAAACTTCAAGTTCAGTGAGAGACTAAAAACAAAAATAAAGATGAAAATAAAAACAAAAACATAAAGAGAAGAACAATTGAGGAAGATGCCTGACATTGAGCCTCTGCCTTCCTCAGGCATGAACACATAATGCAGTAACAAAAGAAACACATCCAAGAGGAGTAGACAGCAGGAAATAGTCAAACTCAGGGCTGAAATCAATCAGTTAGAAACAAGAGAACAATACAAAGAATCAACAAAACCAGATTTTACTTCAAAGTACTAGTTCTCTGGCCTTCATTTCTTAAATGGCAGAAGAGAAAACATGAATTAGAAAGTAATTTTTTATGTAAATTGGGTTTTGTGTTATCTGGTGTTAATTTGTAAATGGGAAATGAGCTTCACAGGCTCACACATTTGAATTTGGTCCTCAGGTGGTGGAGCTGATTTGAGAAGATTTGGAACCTTGGGGACTTTGGCTTTCTGAGGTAGAGAGGTGTATCACTGAGAGTGAGACTATGAAGGTTTTAGCCTGGCTCCTTTCTCATCCTGTTGTAATGGGTCTCTAAGCCACGATAGGATGTGTTTCTACTGAGTTTAATTCCCTTTGATAGACTGTTCCTTCCAAAACTGTGAGCCAAAAGAAATCCTTCCTCTCTTATGCTGCTTCTGTGAGGGGTTTTTGCAGAATTATTAGAGAACACCCAGGGAATGAGAAAGCTTTGCATAGTTGTTTTTAATACAAAATATCATTTATTGAAAACCATTGAATTTATATGAATATAAGCAAGTCATTTGGGTTACTCAAGCAACTAATAATAATATTTTATTCAGTTTCCACAAAGTTCATTGTTTCTTTTAGCTCAGCAATGCTTGTATTTAGAATAGAGTTTACATATAACATTTATTTCAAGCATTCGATAAATAATTGGTTTTACTTTGCCATTTGATCTCAATGAGATGGAAAATTGTTCTGTGTCAATTCACTGAAAGAGAGAAAATTAATAGATATGAACATATATTTGAAATTCGTCATTTCCTCCTACAGCACTCAAATATACACAAACCTGATATCAGATATTGAGCTTGAGGTTGTGTGAGATTTGTTTTCTAAAATGGTTTAGAACAATGTATCCTGCTTACATGGGAAAAAATGCTTTACCTTGGGAACATATTATTCATGTGAAGTATGTATCCTAGGCATAAATCATGTACTGAATCTCTAAAGACAACACAGGAAGTGACCCATAAAAGTCATCTTTGACTTTTCTCAGCCCTTTTTTATTTCTTTCTGTTACCATCTTGGTACTCTCAGCAGTTGCCTTTCTCTGGATCAATGGCTAAATAATAGCAATGTGATAACAGAAAAGCATCACCGTGATAAATATCCCCTCTCTACAGATTGTCTATATTGTCCTTGTGTGTATAAAGAAAAATCCATTTATTTAAATGTCACAAAAGACGACTTTGATTAATGTTATTAGTAGCTAGAAATGTGATTCTGCTCACCGAGATAGCAAAACAGACCTTCGAAGATCAACATTGTTCAATAGAAACCAGGAAGGGGGAAGACTTTTTTTTCTTATCTAGATATTTATGTGTATGGTAACTGTCAGAGTCGAAAGAAAAATAATTTTCTGTTCAAAAGAGGGGAAAAGAACAAGTCATAAATATATCTCATGCCATTGAAGCTTACAATAATCTATTACATCATCCATTAGTGAAGAAGAGAATTTATAAAGCACTCACTGTTATAGTTTTAAAGGACAAAGGGATATCTTGTGAAACCCACAATATGAGAGTTGCTGCCTCCTGCCTGTAGCAGGGCTACCAAAGAGAGCTAGCTTCTCACATTACCTCTCTTTTTCAAGTGATGGGGGCAGAAATTCTCTCTTTAATCCTGGGCCAGTCTGACAAGGCAGCATGTAGAGAAGTGGCACAGAAAATTTCTCTCCTTCCATGTTTAGATTTGGGGGGTTTGTCTATGCCTTAGAGAGTTTTTCTTCTGTTTGTTGAGCTACATGGTGCAATACTAGATTGAAAAAGAGTCTGGTTTTCTGATTTTGGAGGATGTTCACCATTGGGATTAACTCTGAATTATCACATACATACATACAACAAAGACTGCCAGTTAAGGTAATCTTAGCCTCAGCAGTTGTAACATTTAGGGCAAGATAATTGTTAGTTGCATGTAATTGATGTGGACTGTTGTCTGCAATGTGTAATATTGAATAGCACCCTTGGCCTTCACCTACCAGGTGATACAGCTTCTTCACTGACCCAGCTGGGAAAGCCAAAAATATCTCTAGCACTGCCAGGTATTCTCAGGGAGATCATGTGTTTCCTTAGTAAGAACCCTGTCCTTGAATAGCATACCAGGACACTAAAATAAGTAGTGGTTTGGATACTCAAAAGGGAACAAATTGAAAAAATCCTTCTGTGGAAGCAGAATTACAAAGAATAGATATTAAGGAATAGGCTCAGCATGACTGTTGTAAAGACAGAATCCTAAGCCCTGATTCTTATAAATGCATCAGACTGAAATAGATGGATATAAAAATTTGTCATTATTTAGAAGAAGGATATATGTATTAGGATCATAGAATGAACACAGAAGAGCAAATGACTGAGGCATGAGAAAGATTTAAAGATTATCTGTAAATGCTTTGAAGAGCTAAAATGGTATTAATTATTATAGGAATGCCAGAGGCCAGGGGAACAGAAGACTAAATGACAGTAAGTAGTGGAGACATGGAAAGCCTAAGAAAAACACAATGGAAAGAAGATTTTGTTTGGAGAAGAGAAGAAAATCCTTCATCATTAAAAGAGAAAAAGGAAAAACTATCTTAGGTAATAGATACATATGGTACACAGAGTTCACTAGATAATAAATACAAACAAACAAACAACCTACCATAACACTATTGAAGGAAAATTTCAAACACCAAAAACAGTGGAACATGAGAAATTACAGAAGTGATGCAACTGACTCCAAACCAACATGAATAAAATCAACCACATAGTTAATGCCAATATAAAGTCAGGATAATATGTGCAAGTTATTTTGAACCACAAAGCTCTATGTCCTAGCTAGATTGTCACTGAAAAGTAAGGCTGTGATAAAAATATTTTTAAGCTTCTGGCTTTGCAAAGATTGCCCAAACAAAATTCCACTTGGGAACCAGGCTGAAAGGAAGTACTCAACCTCATGAAGATGTGGGAAATGTAGGGGAAAGGTGGATATACAGGGTAGATATTTTTATTGTTGTGCATAAAAACAAGGATAAGAAAAGAAGAATGTTCATATTAACTGAGAACAAAGATTTCTGACAACACCAAGCAGTGGGAGACATAACAGGGCAGATGAGCTCATCTCACTCAAATATGGGTCTTGGTAGGACAACAATCTAGACTACTAAGGACCAGCCTCAGCTTGGAGAGGGGTTCCTGAGAGAAGGGGTATTTGGGAGCTATGAAACAAATGACTCAAATTCAAATCATGGGTTACAAGCTGATGGCCTATGTTCTGCTTGAGACAGCTTTCAGATTGCTTTCTCTATGATCTGCCCAAGACAACTTTCTAAAAAACTCTCTGGATAGCTCATCTCTTGCAGATCGAAAGTCCAGTCTTTTTTTTACATAGCAATTCAGTCACTACCCCAGATCCCCTTTTGATTATCCCATGAATCGGCATCCCCTGACCCTAACCCCTTGATTCTTAGAAGGAGATAGCAAGCACCTTTTCAGCAATACAAAAGAACTCAGAGATATGCCTGCCTTTGTTAAGCACAGAAAATAAACTAGCAGTGTTTGACCCCATCTTGAAATTACCATTCCTACCTTGCCTGGGCCTGGACCTAAACTCCCTTTGTCCCAGGCTGACCTTGAACTCAGGAATCTGCCTGCCATTGTATGCACAAACAAAAAACTTGGCTGGGTGGGATCTTGCCCTGGGATTACTACTCTCTAAATCTCTTTATCTCCTTCCTTAGCATCTTTTTGATAAGTTGACTCATAGAGCAGCTGCCTCTGTTCTTTTAGATCTCTGAAGCTCCTTATAAAATTCATATCACATCTTTATATTTTTCATAGTTGCAAAATCATATATTTTTGAACTCATGTTTTCAGAGTTCTTTTCCACAGTCTTAAGGACTTCCTGAAGGTTTACTGAGTTTGCTGAGACATTAGCCATTTCCTCACCTCATTGACTCTTGCTGTCTTTATCATGCAGTCACTAACCTTGGCAGAAAGGACATTCTTTGAAGGAGGAACATGAAGTGAAGTGTGTGTGTGTGTGTGTGTGTGTGTGTGTGCATGTGTGTATGCCTTATGTCCATAGCAACCATCAACACTCATGGAGGCCCATGCCCTGAATGCTCTGTTCCAGGCCCAAGAACTATGCTGTGCCATCCCTGCCATGGCCAAGCCAGAATCAGCACTAGACATCAGCAAGTTTAAGAAATCATTAGTGAATTATGGGTCTTAATCAGTGAGTATGAGCAGAAAATAACTATAATGCTTTGCATTTAAATGAGAATAAAAATACTTTACAAAAAAGGAGAAAGAGAAAGTAAAAATTTTAAACTAACACACCAGAAAGAAAATGTGCAGTAATATACAAAGAGTTATGAAAATTTAATTAAGTTATATTTGCTGGTAAAATTCTGGAGGCTGAAATGTTCAACTATGAAATATGACTGAGTAATTTCTTGTCCTTGGAGTCATATTCATGAAAAGATATAGGAAATGTTAGAGCCAATGAAGAGTAGTAAGTTTAAAATCCCAAAAATCAAAATTTAGTTACAAATATCACATGGCACTATGTAAGGAGCCACAAGAAGAGCCAATCATGATATAATTGTGTTTAATAGATTTATCATCAATGTAGTCTTAGTTGGTAGCATATTTCTACAAGTAATGACATCAATGTGGCAGAATAACACAGCATATATTCCCTATTATTTTTTCTGTATAGTGTATGGATGTGTATGCATGTTTTTGCATGTGTCTAAGGCAAATGTATATACATGAATCCAGAGGTTGATGTCAAGACTCATTTTTGATACTGCTTCCACCTTATTCATTGGGGCAGAGTCTCTTAATCAAACCCAGAGTTTGTCAATATAGTTAATTTTGCTAGCCTTCTGATTTATTAGGTTGAAATTACAGATGAGACACCACTTCCACCTGAAATTTATGCAGGTTTCTGGACATTTAAACTCTGGTCCTCATGTTTGCATGTTAAGTGCTTTGACTGCTGTGTCATCTCCCCAGCCCAAGCACACCATTATAAGGGGAAAACATTTGAAATGTAAATAAAGTATCAAAAAATTTTTTAAAAAAGCAAAAAAATTTCAATGATGATATTAGTAAACTAGAGTCATTATAATTAGGCAAAATTCTATAACAAACACGTTATATACCATTTTTGCTAACTCATAAAATATACAAAATAGTTTGATCCTTGTCTCTTATTTTTCATATAAAATAGGATAAAGCTGTGTGTGTGTGTGTGTGTGTGTGTGTGTGTGTGTGTGTGTGTGTTTGTAGCATACATGTGTCCATGCCACCGTAAATATATGAAGATCTATTTGGATGAGTTAGTTTTCTCCTTTCAGTATTGGTCCTTGAGACTGAACTGAGGTTATTAGGCTTGGAGGAGAGTGCCTCTTGCACAGGCTTCAGTTTGGTTCCCAGTACCCATGTCAGGAGCCATCAACCACCTGTAAATACAACCTGAGAGAATCCAACATTCTTGTCTGACTTTTAGAGTTCCTGTATTCTCTCTCTCTCTCTCTCTCTCTCTCTCTCTCTCTCTCTCTTTCTCACACACACACACACACTCACACACACTCACACAAATGCACAATTAAAAATAAGACTATTTTAAAATACACACTTCTTATAAATAACAAAAAGGAATATGAAATATATTGAGAGATATTTCTTCGTTGATGTGGGATGGTTTTGATATTATAAAGCTGTCAGTACTTCTAATTAATCTGAGTTCAGTATTTCATTTGGATTTCTCCAAAAACTTGATAAACCTCACCTAAAATTTATACTTATAAATGAAACTTGTACTCTAAACATGTGACCTAAATAACCTCGTCATAGATGCACTAGGAGGAGCAGTGTATGAAAACTCATCATGGTGTTGGGTGATCTGGCTAGGAAGTAGAGATGTCCAGTAATGAGGAGATCAAGAACGCACAGCTCATGCTTCCATGCCTTACTCTAAAGACAGAAGCCATGTGCTTTTATTTTTTTAACAAAGTAGAAAGTTATAGTAATGTGAACACTCCACCAATGTTTCTCGAGGCACTCATCCACACAAGAGCATAATTTCTGGATTCCTGTAATCTGAGAAAGGTTTGAAAGAGATATTTCTTTTTCCAGATGTACTGTAATCTCAGAGGAATAAAAACGACTGTCAATCTCGGGCTGGAAAAATAACTCAATAGGTCAAGTGCTTTTCCTGCAAGTATGAGGACCAGAGTTCAGATCCACAACATTTTTATAAATGCCAGGAAGTTGTGGCCTACAGTCTGTAATCATTGCATTTGAGAAACTGAGACAAAAGATAACTGGAGCAAGCTGACTAACAGGGGTAGCTAAACTTCAAGTAGCTGAACTGCTCAGCTCTGGGTTCAAGCAAGAGTCTCTCTTTCATTATATGTGATCAAGAACAACTGAAGAAACCTGACATTGTCAGGCTTCCATAGGCACTCATACAAACATGCACACAAATTTATTCATATGTGAGACCACACATACACGAGCATGTACACGTACATGCACACCATACACGCATACACACAAATTATAATTTAATTAAACTTATTTATTAATTAAATTAATAAGTTAATTGCCAGGTACATTCATCACTCTCAACAAACCAACGTAATGGACAAAAAGAACTTACAAAACTCTCCACATCTTTTGGTTTTGGATCAAAAGAACTACATACTTCTGTCTCTTAGAAAATGAATTCTGTGTTCAACTTAAATCCAAAGTCCCTCTGGGTTTACCATAGGCAGAAGAAATAGGTGACCGTAGAAACCAAGAACTTGGCAGAAACAGCAATTATTTATGCACTGTAGGACACCAAGGTAGAGAAATGTTCAAAAGCCACAATAAGAGGATACTGGGGAGTTTGGAGAATATTAAAGATGTCTTGGGTTCGTGGAATGCCTTGACAGTCCCTGGAGAAAATACATATTAAATACCACAAGGGCTGGCTACTATTCAATGTTAAATTCTGTTTTTTTTCTTTTAAAACATTTTAAAATTTATTTTTTACACTCCAGATTTTATTCCCACCACCCTCCAACTGTTCCACATCCCATACCTCCTCCCCTGTATCCATGAGGGTGTCCCTACCCCCACCCCCACCCCCACTCCCACCCCCACCCTCACCCCCACCCCACCTGACCTCTAAACGCCCTGGGCCTCCAGTCTCTTGAGGGTTAGGTTCATCTTCTCTGACTGAGTCCAGACCCGGCAATCCTCTGGTGTATATGTGTTTTGGGCCTCTTATCAGCTGGTGCATGCTGCTTGGTTGGTGGTGCAGTGTCTGAGAGCTCTCGGGGGTCCAGGTTAATTGAGACTGCTGGTGCTCCTACAGGGTCACCCTCCTCCTCAGTTTCTTTTAGCCATTCCTAATTCAGCTATAGGGGGCAGCAGCTTCTGTCCATTGGTTGGGTACAAACATCTGCATCTGACTCTTTCAGCTGCTTGTTGGGTCTTCCAGAGTGCAGTCATGCTAGGTCCCTTTTTGTGAGTGCTCCATAGTCTCAGTAATAGTGTCAGGCCTTGGGACCTCTCCTTGAGCTGGATACCACTTTGAGCCTGTTGCTGGACATTCTTTTCCTTAGGCTCCTCTCCGTTCCCATCCCTGCAGTTCTTTCAGACAGGAGCAATTATGGGTCAGAGTTTTGACTGTGGGATGGCAACCCCCTCCCTCATTTGATGCCCTGTGTTCATGCTGGAGGTGGGTTCTACAAGTTACCTCTCCCTTCTGTCAGGCATTTCATCTAAGGTCCCTTCCCTTTGAGTCCTGAGAGTCTCTCATCTCCCAAGTCTCTGGTACATTCTGGAGGGTCTCCCCAACCTCCTACCTACCGAGGTTGCCTGTTTCCATTCTTTCTTCTGGCCCTCAGGGCTTCAGTCTTTCTCCCTCACCCAATGTCAGATCAGGTTCCACTCTCCTCCCCACCACCCCTAACTTTCCCTCCCAGGTCCCTCCCTCCCTCCCCACTTGTGATTGCTTTCTTCTCCCTCCCAAGTGGGACTGAGGCATCCTCACTTGGGCCCTTCAGCTTGTTGACCTTTTTGAGTTCTGTGGACTGCATCTTGGATATTCTGTACTTTTTATTTTTAGCAAACATTCACTTATTAGTGAGTACATACCATTCATGTCCTTTTAGGTCTGAGTTACCTCACTCAGGATGTTATTTTATAGTTTCATTCATTTGCCTGAAAAACTCAGGATGTCTTCATTCTTAATAGTTGAGTAGTATTCCAGTGTTTAAATGAAGCACAATTTCTGTATCCATTCTTCTGTCGTGGGACATCTGGGTTGTTTCCAGCTTCTGGCTATCACAAACAAGGCCACTATGAACATAGTGGATCACATGCCCTTGTGGCATGGTGGGGCACCTTTTGGGTATATTCCCAAGAGTGGTATTGGGTAGGTCTTCAGGCAGATCTATTTCCAATTTTCTGAGGAACCTCCAGATTGATTTCCAGAGTGGTTTTACCAGTTTGCAATCCCACTGGCAATGGAAGATTGTTCTTCTTTCTCCACATTCTTGCCAACATGTCACTTCAAATACTATATTGAATAGATATGGGGAGAGTGGGTATCCTTGTAATGTCTCTGGTTTTAGTGTGATTGCTTCAAGTATGTCTCCATTTAATTTGATATTTGATATTGGTTTGCAGTAAATTTCTTTTATTATTTTTAGGTATGGGGCTTGAATTCCTGATCTCTCCATTACTTTTAACATAAGGGAGTATTGTATTTTGTCAAATGTCTTTTCTGCATCTAATGAGATGAGCATGTGATTTTTTTCTTTGAGTTTGTTTATATAGTGGGTTATGTTAATGGATTTTCATATATTGAACCAACCTTGCATCCCTGGGATGAAGACTACTTAATTATGGTGAATGATGGTTTTGATGTGTTCTTGGAATCAGTTTGCAAGAATTTTATTGAGTATTTTTGCATCGATATTCATAAGTGAGATTGGTCTGAAGTTCTCTTTTTTGGTTGGGTTTGAGTGTGGTTTAGGTATCAGAGTAATTGTGGCTTTATAGAAGGAGTTATGTAGTGTTCCTTCTGTTTCTATTTTATGGAATAGTTTGAGGAATATTGGTATCAGATCTTTGAAGGTTTGGTAGAATTCTGCACTAAATCCATCTGACCCTGGTTTTTTTTGGATATTTACTTTATTTACATTTCAAATGTTTTCCCCTTTCCAGGTCTCCCCTTTGGAATCCCCCTATTACATCCCCCCTCTGCCTGCCTCTATGAGGGTGCTCCCCCCACTCCTGTCTTCCCTCCCTAGCATTCCCCTACACTGGGGCATCTAATACCCTCAGGCCCAAGGGCCTCTCCTTCCACTGATGGCCAACAAGGCCCTTTTCTGCCACATATGTGGCCAGCACCTTGGGTCCCTCCATGTGTATTCTTTGGTTGGTGGTCCAGTCTCCCGGAGCTCCGGGAGGTCTGGCCAGTTGACACTGTTGCTCCCTCCATGTGGCTGCAAACCCCCTCAGCTCAGGGAGGTTTTTTACTGACTTCTTCTACTTCCTAATTTGATATAGACCTGGTATATAGTTTATCTGCTTTTTTTTTTTTAAGACAAGGTTTTTCTGTGTAGCCCTGGCTGTCCTGGAACTCACTCTGTAGACCAGGCTGGCTTGAACTCAGAAGTTTATCTGCTCTTGATTTAACTTTGGTATGTGGTATCTGTCTAGAAAACCATCCATTTCATCTAGATTCCCCAGTTTTGTTGACTATAGGCTTTTGTAGTAGGAATTGAAGATTTTCTGAATTTCCTCAGTTTTTATGTTGTTATATCTCCCTTTTCATTTTGATTTTGTTAATTTGGATACTGCCTCTGGGCCTGTTAGTTAGTTTGGCTAGGGGTTTATCTTGTTGATTCTCTCAAAGAACCACTTTTGGTTTTGTTGATTCTTTTTATTGTTTTCTTTGTTTCTATTTGTTTGATTTATGCCCTGAGTTTGACTATTTCCTGCCTTCTACTCCTCTTGGGTTTGTTTGTTTGTTTGTTCTAGAGCTATCAGGTGTGCTGTTAAATTTCGAGTGTATGCTATCTCCAGTCTTTTTTCCCCTGGGCACTCAGTGCTATGAATTTTCCTCTTAGCATTGCTTTCATTGTGTCCTATAAGTTAGGGTATGATGTGTCAACATTTTCATTAAATTCCAGGAAGTCTTTAATTTTGTTCTTTATTTCATCCTTGACCAAGTTGTCATTGAGTAGAGAGTTGTTCAGTTGCCATGTGTATGTGGGCTATTGTTTATGCTGTTATTGAAGACCAGCCTTAGGCTATGGTGATCTGATAGGATGAGTGGGATTATTTTAATCTTCTTGTATCGGTTGAGGGTTGTTTTTTGACCAATTATATGGTCGATTTTAGAGAAGGTACCATGAGGTGCTGAGAAGAAGCTATATTCTTTTGTTTTAGGGTGAAATTTTCTGTAGATATATGTTAAATCCATTTGATCCATAACTTCTGTTAGTTTCACTGTGTCTCTGTTTAGTTTGTGTTTCCAATTGATGAGAGTGGAGTGTTGAAGTCTCCCACTATTATTGTGTGAGGTGCAATGTGTGCTTTGAGCTTTAGTAAAGTTTCTTTTATGAGTGTGAGTGCTTTTGCATTTGGGGCATAGATGTCCAGATTTGAGACTTTCTCTTGGTAGATTTTCCCCTTGATGAATATGAAGTGTCCTTCCTCATCATGCTTGATAACTTTTGGTTGAAAGTCTATTTTTGTGAAAACAAACCTGGCATGGTGGAAAGAAGCCCCACGTGTTTGTCCCAGGCACTGCAGCTCTGGGTGGGACAGGAGACATGCAGGAAGTGGCCATGCATCTTCCCATAGTCTGATGGGCAGGTGGGGGCTATGGGAAGCCTTTGTGGGGGAGGGGGCCATTCCCAGGGAATACTCTGTAGCTGTCTCCATGGGTTCTCTAGCCCAGGGGACAGCAGTCATCGAAGGGTGCTGTAGATGAGCTAGCTGGAGCACAGCTGGGGTTCCCACCAGGACTGGGTTTCAGTGGCTTGGGGTGCCAGGCTAGCTGCTTAGGCTTGGGTGAGTGGGTACCATTTGGGAGCA